>JAEIGQ010000292.1:0-273609 GCA_018904275.1 Lordiphosa clarofinis | reverse complement strand
TCCGTCCCAAAGAACTTGTGAGATGGTTTTAGGGGGGCCTAGCTGTTGGGCCATCGGACGGGTCGCAGGTTGCGGATAGCGAAAGGCCTTCTTATGGAGGTTAGCTGCGAATAAGTGGGTTTACCCCACAAATAAGCAGTCCCGGACAGCCAGCGGGTGTCACACCGTTGTGCACCGACAAGGCGCTTGTGTTGCCGCCTTCTATAAGTAGCCTCACACACACCCAACTCCCACACACTACCTACCCCTCTCCCATCCCGCACATCTCACACCGGGCCGGACTAAGGTGTCACTCGGACCGTGCCGAGAGTCAGCCTGGCTGGAGGCCCGGGTAACAAATAGTCCAGTCTTGAACGGTGGGCTCAGGCAAGTGGCGACCGCCTGTTCTAAGTAGCCTTGCCACTGGTGGGCCTCGGCCGGTGGTCGACTATAGAAGCCCAAAAACAAGGAACTTCAAGCATGAAGAAAAGTAGTACTAAAGTAAAATTTCAGCAGGATCTCCCTGCAACCGCTGTCGCAAGGCAGTTTGAAGAGAGGCAGATGGACCAGGAGCGTCCAAGCCTCGTAAGAGATGAGAAACGCGCACCAGTGCGTAGAACCCCACCACGGGGCCCCTACCGAGCTCCTGCGGTAGGAAAAAGTATAGGAACAAAGAGGGACCATCCCCTCCCCCAAAGGGAACACGCCCCACCTCCTCTGGAGGACAAAGGCCACCTCCCAATGGGACAAACGTTCCAAGCAGGACTCCTTCCCTGCAAGAGGACAGCCAGGAGGCCTAGATGACCCAAATCGTCGAGGCCTCTGTGGCTCCAGAATCAAGTGGTACCTGAGATACCTCAAGCATGGCCACACACCGGAGGAAGCCCTCCGGATGGCAAAGGAGCCTCGAACTGGGGCATCAGAGGGGCAACCACACACCCCCTGCCCCAAAGAGAAGCAGCGCGGATATAACACCGCCTACAGCTACGCCGAAGCGTCAGTGCACAGCAGTGACGTCGAAAGACGCCATGGCTAGCACCCCCCACAGGCAGTAGCCTATGAGGAAGACGCGAACGGCGGGCCCGGCACGTCCAGGGCTGCAGCAGAGGCTGCTGCAACTGACAGTGAAGAAAGGGCAGTAACTCCCCCCTCAGTGCCCATTCCACCCCAAGCAACGTATGCAACCTCAACCATGAGGAGCTATCTGCACTTGAGGAGGCGATACTGGAGGAAGTCTTCCTGGCATGTTGGGATACGCCCATCAGCTTCGCAGGAATTCATTTCCGGCCGGGTCATCTAATCATCGACTGCAACGATGAGACGACCGCGGAGTGGCTGATGAGCAACGTGTCAAGGTTGTCAGAATGGAAGGGAGTACCCCTTCTCGGTAAAATGGGAGAGAATATCCCCTCGCCCCATTACATTACCGTCTTCCTCCCAAGGAGTGCCGCGAAAGCGGATGAATGGGTCCTCACAATGCTGAGGAACCAAAACAACATCGTGACTGACATGTGGCGGGTCATGTCACGAAAGGACCAAGGGGCGGAGCCCTCATGGTCATTGGCATCGACGAAGTTTCGATGCAGGCCATCGTCTCGATGGGTCGCCAGCTAAACTACAGGTACGGGAAGATCCCCGTACATGGTCTCAAGAAGACCGCGAAGCTGGCTGGACAGACCCATCAGCAAGAGACGGAGGCAGAACAACCCGCCGAAGCGGGAAAGTAGCGAGTCTCCGTGTGAGGAACCCCTCACAGATAAGGAGGACGTCGCTGAGGACGAGGAGCTCGACGGGGAATCCCCGTGGAGGACATGGAGGTGGTGGAGGATGCAGACGCACCCATGTCCTCACAAGAGCTCGCCTCAGAGCTCGCAGTCCATGAGGACGAAGAAGCCGACACCACATTGGTGTTCGGAGGCGTCGAGAGCAGCCCTGGCTCTCCGCCAGATAGCGCAGATAATTCGGCGCAATGATGACTCCCCTCAGTCATCAAAAGCACCAAGCTAGTCCAGGTGAACGTTCACCATGCGAAGGCGGCCTCGGCCGTCCTAGCTAGAACGTTCACCCGACAACACCTAGGACTAGCTCTAATACAGGAACCCTGGTGCAATGAGGGAATAAAGGGCCTGTATACGAGAGAATCCACGGTAATTTGGGACCAAAGGCATGCCTTCCCCAGAGCCTGTATAATGATAAGGAAGAATATTAAATATACTATCCTTTCAGAATTTCTCTCCAGGGACTGCGTCGCGATAGCGACCACCGAAGTAAAGCAGGGAAAGACCACGGTCATAGCCTCTGCCTACTTCGCTGGAGATAGAAGGTGTCCCCCCCAAGAGGTGTCGGCCCTGGCAGAATACTGCAGGAGCAAAAGCCTGCCGCTCGTTGTCGGATGTGACGCAAACGCCCACCACGTCGCATGGGGAAGCTCCGATGATAACGATCGAGGTGAGTGCTTACTAGAATTTCTATCCAGGCTCGACCTGGAAATATGTAATGTAGGATCTGTCCCGACATTTGTAACTCGAGTAAGATAGGAAGTCCTTGACCTCACCTTCTCCAGCAAGTCAATTAAACCTTTTATTAAGGATTGGCAGGTTTCACTAGAGGAAGCTATGTCGGACCATAGAATTATCCAATTTAGATTGGAAGCTAGCACACAGCAGAGTATCCTAGCAGGAATCCCCGTAAGACAGATTGGGGAGGCTAAATAAAAGTATAATCGATGCTTACGAAGAGAATTGCCCTCTTAGCGAATCGAGAAAAGAAAATGATGCCCCTTGGTGGAATCCTACCTTGGAGAAACTCAGAAAGAAGACCCGAATTCTTTTTAATGAAGCCAAAAAGAATGGGGACTGGCACAAGTACAAGCAAGCCCTGACACTATACAATAGTGAGATTAGGAAAGCCAAAAGAAAGAATTACAGGAAATTCTGCGAGTCTATAGAAGACACGAAAGAAGGAGCGAGATTGCATAGAGTCCTGGCCAAGAAAAGCCCGGATGGCAACATCTCGCTCAAAAAGGCTAATAATGCCTATACAGTGAGCAGCGAGGAGAGAGTACGTCTCTTGTTGGACACTCACTTCCCGGGAAACATCCCCGCGGAAGAATGTGTCGACCAAGAGCACTGCTACCAGCCTCGCAGCTCCGACTGGGCAGAAGCCAAGAAAGTTGTGTCCGCAGGCAGACTTGAGTGGGCAATTGGAACATTCCAGCCCTTCAAATCCCCCGGACCGGATAACATTTATCCAGCATTCCTGCAGGAAGGAAAGGACATACTCCTACCCATCCTCAGGAAGATCATCACCAGCAGTCTGGCAACTGGGTACATCCCACGTGCCTGGCGCAGAGCAAGGGTAGTCTTCATCCCCAAAGCAGGGAAGAAGGATATAACTAACCCAAAGTCCTTCAGACCCATTAGTTTGACATCGTTTTTACTGAAAACGATTGAAAAGCTAGTGGACAATAGCATACGAAGCACGCTGTTAAAGGAGGCACCCCTTCAACCAACACAGCACGCGTACAGAGCAGGCCGTTCGACCGACACGGCATTGTATCAACTCGGGAAGATGCTCGAGAAAACAATAGAAGACAAGGAAGTGGCTCTATGCGCCTTCCTAGACATTGAGGGAGCATTCGACAACACATCCCATAGTGCTGTCAAGAATGCCCTGATCAGAAGAGGAATAAACCCTAAAGTAGGCAGATGGGTAGATTCACTCCTACGATGCAGAGAAGCCTCTGCAGTGGCAGGTGAAGAAACCATCACAGTCACCACAACTAGAGGATGCCCTCAGGGGGAGTTCTCTCCCCCACTGTTGTGGAGCCTACTAGTGGATGAGCTCCTAGAAAAACTCGCCTCCCTAGGCATAACATGCCAAGGATACGCTGATGACATTGTCATCGTTGCGAGAAGGAAAATACGAGGAAACCCTATGTGACATAGTCCAGAGGGGTCTGAATGTCACGTCTAATTGGTGCAAGGAGGTTGGGCTCAACCTAAACCCTGCGAAAACCATTATAGTACCATTCACTAGAAAATACAAGCTAAGTAGAATGAGGCCAATACGCTTATCCGGCTGCCTCATTACACCAGAAAAAAGAAGTCAAATACCTCGGCGTTGTCTTCGACAACAGGCGGAGGTTTGACAAGCACTTAGAGTATACACTCAGTAAATGCACTAGAGCACTATTCACATGCAGGAGCATAGCCGGAAAATCGTGGGGCATGGCACCACATATACTCCGATGGCTATACCTCATGGTTGTGAGACCAATGCTCACTTATGGAGCTGTCGTGTGGGAGATAGAGCAAACCTCCTCACAGTAAGGACGCAGTTGCAAAAACTGCAAAGGCTAGCATGTATATGCATGACTGGAGCCATGCGTACCTGTCCGACAGCGGCAATCGAGGTTTTGATGGAGCTAACACCACTCCACCATACCATCGGCCTGAAGAAAAAAGCAACATTGCTTAGGTTAACAACAGAAGGAGTGGGTAGAAACCACATAGTAAGCCTCAGAGACTCTGAAAAGCTGGAAAAGGAAATCCCCTTAATCCTCCAACCCAGAGACGAAATGGTGGCCGAGTATCACTTTGACAGGAATTTCACTGTACACCAAAGTAATAAGAGAGAATGGATCTCACTTGAAGAGACACATAAAATGAAACCACACACAATTATGTGGTACACAGACGGGTCCCCTAACACCCCAAGGAACCGGACTTGGGGTAGCAGGGCCAGGAACGAAAATATCTGAACCAATGGGAGAATTCACAAGCATATTTCAAGCTGAAGTATGTGCCATCTCCCGTTGTGCAGACCGTAATATGGGGAAGAACTACCATAATAGAGAAATAGCTATCCTCTCCGATAGCCAAGCAGCGCTTAAAGCACTCAGTAGCAATAAGTTCACCTCTAAGCTAGTCTTAGAGACAAAGAACAAATTAGACCAACTAGGCAGCAGGAACAACCTGACCCTACGATGGATACCGGGACACAACAACATCCCCGGAAACGAATTGGCCGACGAACTGGCACGCAAGGGTGCAGCCACCGCAATGGTAGGGCCAGAACCCTACTGCGGCATAGGCCAACACACAATAAAAGAACTTCTAAGAAAGGAAGAGAATACGCTTAGATCAGCCTCCTGGGTAAACACCAGGGGAATGAGACAAGCTAAAGCATTAATAGTGAACCACGACCTCAAAAGGTTCCAAAAAGTTAATCCAACAAGGAAAGAATGCCCTCAGAATTCTGACAGGGCTCTACACGGGTCACTGCAGACTGAGGAGCCACATGTACAAGTTGGGAATAACAAACACCCAGCTTTGCAGATACTGTGAAGAGAAGGAGGAGTCCTCTGAGCATATACTAGTACACTGCGATGCCCTAGCGAGGCGCAGACTCAACAGATTTGGGAAACACATTCTACACCCAAGCAATATCAGTAACTTAGAACCCACAAAAATCCTGACTTTTGTACAGGAGTTAGGGCTGCTAGGGGATTTGTAAATTCAGTAGGGGGGCACAATAGACCAAAATTGGTCGCGGTGCACCACTTCCCCAACAACAAATAATAATAACATATATTTATTTCCAACAGTTGGGACTTCATCAAGTCTTAAAACACATTAATGTATTTCAGAAAATGGGTTAAGACAAATGGATTTTCTGAGCGTAATTTACGGCGGCTGGCAGCAGGAGAAATGAGCAAAATAAATAAGCATCCCGACAGCCGCAGCCTTTTTATAAATCCAAACAGCGTAAACAAAAAGGAAACTCCTGATATTGAAAAATCAGAAAATAGATTTGAAGAATCTCAAACAGAGAGACAAACACTTGAAAACAAGCTAAGAGCGTGGTACCTAGAACATAGTCCTTAAAGAAATTGTGTTCGTGATCTTTTAAATATTTTAGTTGAGTCTGGAGTGGAAGTACCAGGTTCTATAGAATCATTAGTAGGTCGCCAAGCTAAGATAACAAAAAGAACAGTTGCTCCCGGCAGGTATCTACACTTGGGTGTAGAAAGGCATATTCTAAACAACAAGGAAATTTATGAAAATTATGAAGAACTTAGCCTAGATGTGGGCATTGATGGCTTACCACTTTTTAAGAGCTCATCAACCAGTTTGTGGCCAGTATTAGGTCACTTTTCGAATGTTAAACACAGCCAAGGTTTTTTTAATTGGCACTTTTTCGGTTAAAAAAAAACCCTATACCCCAAACATGTTCCTCAAAAATTTCCTTGAAGAACTCCAGCGAATTCAAATGGATGCGGTTCGGCTGGTCAAAAAAACTTTGACGATAACATGCAAAGATTTTATATGTCATGCCACTGCGAAGTCATTTATTCGCGGATTAAAGGGCCACACATCATACCATGGATGCATAAAATATGCTCAAGTGGGCACACGGATTGAGAATTGTACAGCATTACAAATCACTCCTTTTTATATAAAAATCAGAACATAATAATTGTTTATGATTTTTTTGTTTCTTCTCTCATAAGATATTAATTATTAAATGATAGATATTTAGTAGTTCAAATAGTTACATATGTGGCAACGCCAATACCGATAGATTAACAATGGAAACTAGATCGTAAGAACCACTTGTGAACTGAACCACTTGTCATACACACTAGAGATGGGCGAATCCGTAATTTTTTAGTTATTGTTATAACTGTCTAAAATATTAGTATTTACCAGGGACCGAAAATAATGATTATTTGTAAATTTATCATCCAAAAAAATCATTAACTTGGAGTGCCCGTATGAAAAAATGGAAGATATTAAAATATAATTATTTTTCGATAATCAATTCATTTCTGCAATGAGTTTTATTTTTTTATTTTTATTTTATTGCTCAATGGTTAATGATTATTTTTTGAGTAATATAAATAAAAATCAAATATAATGATTATTGTCCGAGTTTTATTTTTTTGCTCAAAAGTATTACTCAAACTCCGATTACGGTGTAACGAACCTTTATTCTGCCGGCTTCCGCTCAGGGCAGTCGTGGATCGCTCCAACAAATTTATGTTGTGGAGTTAGTGGTTGAAATGGTAAGACGGTTTTGGTTCGATTTTGTTGCCAGTTTATTGGCCTTAAAATACTAAGTTTACACGCTGGCTTATCTCTAGTTTGCTTATCTTCTACCGCTTATGAATCTAAGACTTAATTTACGCCTTTCCTCCTTTTGCTACTACAGACACCGCTGGCACCACGATTCGCTCGAGCACGTTTGCTGGTACGCAAAACTCGCCGGCTCTCGTTTGTAACCGCACAACTACTGTCGTGAAGCTATGTTCTCCTGGCAGGAGGCTCAGCTTACACCCTTTCTCGCTGGCACCACGAATTCGTCAGGCCCACTGGCTAGTACGCTCAGTTACGCCGACCACTGGTTTTTAACGCTCAGCTTGATGGTCTAAAAATAGGCTTTCTCGCACTCACTCTGCCCTTTTCCTGCGCCAATCCTTGGATCCGTTGGTGATTTCCCTCGACGTTATTATGGCTCCACTCACTCGCGTTGGTGTTCGCACTCGCTTGAAAATCGCGCACTGGAACTTGGCACTCGCTTTGAAAATGACCGCACTAGGACTTATACTCGACTGACTTGCCTCTCGAGCAGCGAGCTCTTTTATAGCCACCGGCCTGCTACGACTGCGTCTTTGTTTTGCCAAGTCCCGTTGTTGCCATGCGCCGCCAGATCAGTGGAATTGTCCACTGGTTTCCATTTTGGCCTCCGCGAGTGCGAGTGTGATCCCTCGTCGTACTCTAGCTGTCTCCTTTCCACAGCAACTCCAGCGGTTCTTTAAGCAGCCCTCCGCTGCGCTTCAACGGTACTCCGTTTCCTCCTCTGCGCTTTGCCCTTCAGCTCCTGCAACCAATTCGCCGTACCCCTTAACCCTTGTGCACCCATGGTTTTCGTTTTTAATATAAATGTAAATTGAAATATACACTATAACTCTAAATCTAAATATTAATTAACAAATCTAAGCATAATTAAATCTCGCTTACATTTATTCTTCTAACATATTACCCATTACCCTTAATTGTGAGACTTCGAAAATAAAGTCCTCACAACGGCTAGCGCATAAAAATTTTATTTAGTTTGATGGATGTACCTAGTAAGGGAACCAAATTGAATAAGATTCACACTCAAGATTTCAATAAAAGGTATAGTACATTGCGGTTTTCAAAAAATTAAATAGAAAGTTCATTTGCTGAAATCCGCAATGTAATATACCTTTTAATGGAATCTTGAATGTGGATCTTATTCAATTTGGTCCCCTTACTAGGTACATCCTTCAAACTTAATACAATTCCTTATGCACTAGCCATAATCGGTGTTTGAGTAATACTTTTGAGCAAAAAAGAAATAAAACTCAGGCAATAATCATTGTTTTTGATTTTAATTTATATTACTCAAAAAAAATAATGATTGTTTCCTGATTTTTATATATAAAAATCAAGTTTAATCATTTTTTTTTTGAGGAATAAAATAAAAATAAAAAATTAATCATTAAAAATAGATTTTTATAATAGAACTCATAATCGTTACGGTCCCTGGTATTTACAGTTATAACTAACTGTGATTCAAGCAATGCCAGCTATGTTATGTAAAAAATTTAAATTAGTACATTACAGGTTTAATTTTATACTTTAAGGCATATATTTTGAATTACTTTTTTAAAATAATAACAACTCAGCTTTTTCAGGATCTAGCCTTGAGCGCCTCTCTGATAAAATAAGTCCCGCCTTTGAGAATAGGCGCTCGCTGGGAACAGAAGTGCACATTATGCACAAATATTTTTGAGCAACTTCCGCCAAATTTGGAAAAACAACCTTATTTTTTCTCCACCAAGATAAAGGATTCTCATCTTTTGCCACAACTTCTCCTTCTAAATAACGCTCCACTTCAATTAATGCTTGTGAAAACGCTGAGCGCTAAATGAATCAAACATGCAAAAACGCTTAGTTTCTGGTTTGGAGTTTTTAGGGGAGTTTGTTTTATCATTTTCATTTGTTGTTATAATTTTCGCCACCATACCAATAATTTTGTTCTACATTTCAATGAAACTATCTTCTTCCGCGAATATAATGTGTTTAAATCTTGGGTCGCAAAACGTACTGGCCCAAAGTGTCCAATTATTTACGATTTTGCCAAGGCGGTGGTTTAAATTTGTGTCAATTTGTTCCAGTACCATTTTGACGCACTTGCACATAGAAGTGTTCTGAAAATATACGCACTGAGGGAAAAATGCACTGAAATTTAAATATTTACACGTTGATTTTAATATTTTCACCATTGCTTTAGCGTTAAATATGGAATTCGTATATATAAAGTGTGTACACTTTAATTTGAATTGTAATAAGAAAATAGTTAAATTTAATATATCTTATATTGAATATTAATTGCTCACATATTTAAGGTGAATATTATTAATATTGATATTTACTATTTTTCATAGTTACTCTGAAAATATTTATTTTAAAATTGAAATATATTAATACTTACATCAAATATGGCCATACTGAATATTAATATACTTTGTGGTTAAAATTAATATTCTTTATATTTGATTTTACTAATTTGCTAGTAGAATTGAAGCGGAATAATATTCGATTCAAATATGTTTTTATTTAAATCAAATATATTTCATATTTATTTCAAAAAAAAATTTATTTTTGAATTGAGATGTGCTCATCTTAAATTAAAAATGTTCCATATTTAAAACAAACATCTTTCATTTTGAAATAAAAATTTTTCATCTTTATTTTGCAGCACTATTATCAAATCAAAACTTACACTTTGCTTATAATACATTTTTTTAATATATAGCTTAAATAGGTTTTGTACATTACATCACTATTGGACTAACTTAAATTGGTTTGTACATTATATAACTATTGGAATTGCTTAGTGTATATAAGTGCATAGGATATGTTGTGAAATCTGAAATTTCTTTTACAATAGTACTAAGATATTTTTTACCAATTTCGTAGGCTTGCATATGCAAAGAAAACCTTATGACTTCAACTTCGTTACAAACTACAAATATTTTCTTATTTTTGTGGAAAAAAAACTTATTTTATAAAAATTAACAGTTGCGTGATCTTTTATTGATAAATAGTAGTCTTTTTTATAGGTTGTACCTTTAAATTAGATTTGTTCGCATATATCTAAAAAATCTGAGTCCAATGTGTAGCAAGCATCTGTTAGACATTTTATATCGTATTTGCTAACACGCTTGAATGCTGACTTATCAAATATAGGTGGAATGCCATTTTCATAAGTCATTAAAAAATTGGTGAATTTAAGACATGTTTTTATGGATAAGGAACGAGATGCATTGACCCTCGAGGTTATTGAGTTTAAATACAATTTACATTCTTTATGTTTGGCTTTAAATCTCATAACCCAAGCATATTTAACAGGACCACATTTCAATATCGCTGAGGGATAGTGAACCATAAAATGGTGTTTTGGTTTTAATGTGGGCCCAAATAGTTTAACGTACAATATATGATGTGATTTAATTGTTTTTCTCAACGCATTTAAGTGAGCACTGGTAAAGTTACTTTGCATCAACATTTGTATTATTTCAATCAGTGTTGTTAATAATTTCCAATACTGATTGTTTTCAGGCACTAGATCGCCAATCATTAAAGGTAAAAAGGTTACAAAACATAAGGATTCACTTGCAGTCATTTTTAGATTGCAGATTTTTAGCCTGTTCATCTCGATTGAAACTGACCTGTTTCCAACTTCAATTTCGCCAAAAGAAAATAGTTTTTTTCTGCTGTTAATTGTTTCTAATGTAATAACTTTGTCATCAATCAAAGCAAGCAAAATTTTACAGACATCATATATGCAAACTCCTTCTAAAATATCATGCATGATATCGAAATAAAAGTTTTCGGTTACATGAAAATTTGTAAGCTCGTTAAAAATACAACCGCGTCTGAGGCCTGTTTCTGAATAATTTTGTGCTTGTAAATCATCAGTATAAGATTGCATGTCTCTCAAATGATTGATTTCTTCTGTGCTGTCACTTTTCATTTGAATATTGTCTCTTTTGCAAGCCCTGCAGAATCTTTTGGACTTAAATGACCTTACGAAACCCAAATTGTCTCCCAATACAAGGCCTAAGACGAAATAAACCATTTGCTTTCCTTTTGTGGTTTCAATTTCGATTCCTTTTTCCAGCTGCTCAAGTACACGAAATATATGATAAAATGTTCTGCAAAACGTGCGACGAAATAAACGCAAATGGAAATATAAACTGTAATTTTGACAGTAAGTACTGCCGCGACGTTGGAAATGTGTAGTAACAACCACAAATTGAGGATACATGGGTTCCTAAAGAGTTATTAATCTGAAAATCGTCAAAATACAAAAAGAATGGTATGACCATGTCATTGGGAAGAAAATTTTGGGTTTTTGCTTTGAATGTCTCAGAATTAACAAAATTTACAATCGAGTTGTTACTTTGAAGAGCATTCTGATTTTCAAGAGTCAGAGTCAAAACATTCGGAAGTTGAAAAAATGATTGAATTTGAAATTGCACAGGCAGATAGAATATCAAGCTTTTTTGCAGAAAAAAGCAAGTTTCCCCTTCTAACTCTTGGAGCAACTGCATTTGATACGGTAACAGACTGAGGGTTCTCAAATAACTTCATTTTTCTCAATATTTTAAAAAGAAGGTGCTCGGTTTTAATTTCACTAAATGGTTCCTTGCAAAAGGTTGAAATACATTCTAATTCATCTCTTATATTTTCCGTCGAATTGCTAATGAAATGATTAAGCGCATTCGAGATTGATAAAAGTAAATTTGTAATCATATTCTGAACTCCAATTACTTTGCTTCTGCACATTGATGATTCTGAGTGTAAACGAATGGTTAAAACTAAAGCTTGTTTTTTTAGGTCGTTGACAAATTCAAGAACATTTAAAGAGTTTAATTCAGCAGAAGGGTTTCTCCTTATCTTAGTCAAATTAATTTCTGACGAACTAACAGTTGGAGCTTCATTATGTGCTTCAAAATGTATTTCGGACAAACCTAAAGTTGGATCTTCATTAAATGTTTCAATATCAATTCTTGGGCTTTCAATTGTGTGTGATTTGCTTAAGTGTACCTTAAATGCGTTGTATTTTAAAAATAGTTGATTACAATTGTCCACTTTGCATTGTAATGGCGAGTTTTGCGATGCAACATGAACATATTTTAAATGATTAATTAATGATTGTGGAGAATGTTACACTTTTCCACATTTGAAACAAGGATACATTTTTCTTAAATATTTAAAAGTTTAACTTTTCATAAAGTTTAAAACACTAGTCAAATTGGCCGATTTGCAATCATGGCATGTATCGATTTCAAAAAAGAACTTTTGAATGAATAGCCACGACAACTGTGCAGCAGAGGGATACTTAAGATTTAGTGTATTGAAAATTTTGAAACATATTTCAATGCAAGCAATAAGCGACTCTAATTTGTACAACGTTTTGTCGAAATACACAAAGAAAGATGTAATACATCCTGCGCTTGCACCCTCTACTATTATAAATGGTTGAAGGGTAAAGTTGTTTTCATAATTTTTACCGATGAGTTCAACAATTTTGCGTTCGTAGTCGCTTAAAGAAGACAGCCTTAAGATTAAACTTTCTTGTGCGTCCAGTAAGGTTGCTTTTTTTCTCAAGCCAGTTGATTTTGACTTATACCATGTCACAGGTGGTAAGACCGATGGTAGAAGAACCATCAAAATATAATCGGATGAGTCTACGATAAATAAAAATAAAAGTTAATTTATCAGGTAACGGTAAAGTTTTAATATTTTACATACCAAGCGATTCCGCACACGGCAGTTCCTTTAATATAATTTTGCAGCTTTCGTTGCGAACATTCAAGTTGTAGTACTGCTCAATCTTACTTCTAAAGAGATCCCATTTAGCAGAAAGGTACTCTCCCTTGCCAGGATATAGGCGGTCAAAGTCGATTTTATTCTGGAGGAAAATTAAAATAAATTAAATAATACAACAAATTTAAGAAGGGAGAAAGCACGATTGTGCCGACGTTTTAATTTACGTCCTTCTGAAGTTTTTCTCAAAGATTCATTTTCTGATCAATATTTTCATGGCAGCTGTAGTATACCAGACGTAGACCCATCGAGCTAACACAGAAAGTGAGATCATCTAGATCGATCAGCTTTTCCTACATGTTTGATGCAAACTAAATATATTTTTGCGATGGATAAATGTCCATTTTAAAAAATTAACAAATGTACTCTGCATTTGTACCAAAAGACTTCTTGCAAAGTTTGGTTAAGATAGCTTTTAAACTGACGGAGGAGATAGCATACACAGAGAAAAATATCCCGTTCTAAAATTGTAACCAAATGGTCATGATTGTGGTCTGTTTTTTCCGTTCATAAAACATGAACGGTAGTCATGAAATGCGAAAAAGTGTTCATGAAAATATAAATATTTTAGCTATTTTATGATTTCAGTGCTTATTAACATTTATTTATATAATAGGACCAGAGTGCATTGTAAAAAATATAGACAATGTTAAAAATACTTAAAAAAAAATAAAATTTAAAAAAAAACAGGACACGACGGGGATTTGAAACCAGGACTTCGGCGTGCTAAGCGAATGCCTTTCCGCTGAGCCACAGGGCTTGGATCTGTCCGGCAGTCTCAATGCGTACTTAAGCATTTCATTCTGAAAGCATTCATTTCTTAATTTGATTTTGTCGCTGTCTCGCGCGTGAGCTGGATGGTCGTGTGAGTTAAAATGACGTCGTCCGTTCAGTCTCTTCGAGGTCCTGAGTTCAAGTCCCAGACTAGGTGAAGCATAAAAATTTTCAAATTAATTATTCTAATAAAATTTAGCTACAGCTTAGAAAAGGTTGTGGGTTGCAACGCGGTGGGTGTGGGTGGTGTGTGGGTTGTGGTCGTCTCTTCCTTCCTTCCGTGCCCTTCCCGAGTAACCAACACCACCCTGGAGGGAGGAGACTTCCACATTCACCTAACTATGGTTAATTTTTTTTTTTCCTGGATCTTAGTCGCCGGCAAAGCGAGAACAATATCTTCTTGAAACGAGCACAAAATGTTTATAACACAAGCCCTAACCGTTTATGTGTGAGAACAAAATGTTCATGGCATATTGTGAACGAATGTTCATGAATATCGAAAAAGCGTGCTTAGCAGACTATCGTCAACAAAAGTTCATGATTTCGTTACAATTCGAACGGATATTTTTCTCTGTGTAGAAACAGACGGACGGACAGACGGACCTGGCTATATCAACTTAGCTCGTCATGCTGATCAAGAATATATATACTTTATGTGGTCGGAGATGCTTCCTTCTCTGCGTTACAAACATCCGGACAATTTCAATATACCCTCTCCAAGGGTATAAATATAATAAATTAACATTCAGTGAACTAACAAAATACCTTATTCTTTCGCCAAGCAAACAATTTTTCCCTGAATTCGGCTCTCAGCCCAATATTCGGAACTGCATCACGAATGTCTTCGGTTGATATATATTTTAAGCATCGATACGTCAATCCATTTTCTGAGTTATAGCAAAACATCGGACATAAAATTTATGCATACATAAAGAACAAGTATGATTAACTAAAGGGGCCAACTTTAAATTTAAAAATTATTTAGTTCACTTGTTATAGGTGATCATCATTTTCATATCTACCAGCACAAGGAGAAAAAATGTTTTTTGGGATATGTACAATAGACTGGCCCTTATATTAACTTTTTTTTTTTTATTTCAAAATACCGGGCGGAAAAGGGTTCGTTTTGGTTCCAATAGATATGAAAAAAAGTTTGGCAGCGATCGGACTTCATTTAGTGGACGCGCGTTCGCCTTCAAAATCGAAAATTTGAAATGTATGGGAAATGAGGGGAATGAGATTCAAATTTAATTTCTAAAAATTCCAAAAAAAATTTTATGTGTTAATTCTTTTTACATCCTTTTAGGGGAATATCATGGCAACATTTTAAATATAAATGTGTCTTATTTTGTGAGTCAGCCTTGCCAGAATCATATCAAAAGGGTAAATTTGTCAAATTTTTTTTGGTATTTTTTTCGAAGAATTTTTAATACATATAAGATTTGGATTTTTGCTTTTGGTCCGTTTTGGTCCCAAAAGATATAATAAAAAGTTTGGCTGCGATCGGACAATATTTAGTGGACGCGCTCTCGCCCTAAAAACCAAAAATTTTAAATATGCTACCAATATATGGGATGAGATACGGATTAAATCTCTAAGAATTAAAAAAAATTTTAAGTGGTTTTTCTCTTTAAATCCTTTAAGGGGAATACCATGGCAACATTTTACATATTTTTGTTGGATACTTCGAGCGTAAACTTGGTCAGAGTCATATCAAATCGGTAAATTTTTCAAAAAAAACAAAATTTTCTGGGATTAATTTTGGATTTATTCTCCAAAATTTAAAAAATTTTTTTTTAAGTTTTATTTCTTTTTATGTACTTTAAGCGAAATATCATAGCAACATTTTGAATATTAATGTTAGATATTTTGAGAGTAAATTTGGTAAGAATCATATTTAAAAGCACGTTTTTCAAATTTTTTTTATAATTTTTTTTATGTATTTTTTTAAGATAAAATAATATATACGAGATATGCTCTAAATATTGGACATTTACATTTAAAATGTTGCTATGATATTCTTCTAAAAGAATACAAAAAAGAAATAACACATAAACATTTTCTATTAAAAATTTAAGATATTAAGCCCCAAACTCACCCCAAATATTGCTCATTTACTTCAAATATTCGATTTGAGGGCGAGTGCGCTTTCACCAACTGAAGTCCGATCGCTGCCAAACTTTTTTTCATATCTATTGGGATTAAAACGAACCCTTTTCCGCCCGGTTTTTTGAAATCTATTTTTAAGGGCCAGTCTAATGTACAATGTACATACATGGTATTTACATAATTGGCTTATTAACATGTTATGAAATAAAGTCCAAAAGTTTTAGATTTTGTGTTACACGTGTACGATATGAATCTACGTTCTAAGCAAAGCGTACCCTACCAATATAATACATGTGCAAATTCATATTAGTAAAGACTAAGGGCCGTTTTCTCATGTTGCTGTTTTTGCAAATCTAGGTGGATTTCTTACACATACATGCAACGAAATGCAGCAAATCCATCTAGATTTGCAAAAACAGCAACATGAGAAAACGGCCCTAAAGCACGCACACGCACGCAATGCGTGTACATATTTCACTAAAGCTAATAGGCTAATCACACTGAGCACATCTCAGCGGAACGAATGGAATTTTTTGAAGATGTGAAATAGCGATTCATATTGACAACATCTGACATCTAACATCATCAGTTGTCAGTTCAGTAGCAAATTTACTACAATTGCTATAAATTATCAAAAAAATGGATTTTGAAAAACAATTGGTGGTTGCTGTATCTGTTGTTCAAAAGCAGCAACTTTTACTTCAGCAGCTTATGGCATATTTTGCCAATAATGCGTACATAGCAGAGATTGAAGATGAAGAGGAGCTGATGACCATAATAGGCATGAATCAGCACATACCAAGAAGTGCTTGGATGTTTGTAAGTGGTAGTATAAAGTGCGTTTTATATAATCAATTCTTTTACAAATAGTTATTTTATAATTTAGAAGCGATTTGGCATGTTTTGGGAGAAAGACGTTCCAGACAACAATGAGCACTTCTTTAAAGAGAGCTTTCGAATGGAGCACTCGACATTTTTAATGCTTGTAAGCAGGCTTGAAGTGCTGAGAAAGAAGGACACAAATTTTCGCAACGCTATTCCACTGGAAAAACGAATTGCCATTGCCTTGTACACTCTAGGTTCATGTTCAGAGTACCGAACAATAGGCCGGCTTTTTGGGGTTTCGCAAAACAGTGTTTGCAATATTCTCCATGAATTTTGCCGGGGGCTGCTAACCGAGTTTGCAGAGGAGTACATGACACCCAACTACCTCACAGACGCAAAAATTGATGAGTATGTTCAAGGGTTCGAGGCCATTGGATTTCCCCAGTGTCTAGGTGCAATTGGTAAGCAAAGAATAGTATACTCGACGGTAAATACATAACTAAAAAAAATTATTTCAAAAATTTTCAATAAAGATGGATGCCACATTGAAATAAAGCCACCAGCAGCAGAGGCAATTGATCATCATAATTATAAAGGCTGGTACTCAATTGTATTATTTGCCCTGGTTGATTTCCGGTATGCTACACTCATTGCTATATCAATTTTTGTAATACAACAAAATCTAATTTTAGTTACAGATTCATATATGTGAACATTGGTTCTCCGGGTCGATGCAATGACTCACAAATATACCAAAAGTCGACTTTGAGTACAATGATCAATTCATCACCGTTACTCGAAGAAAAGGCCAAAGATATATGCGGAGTTAAGGTGCCAGTGTTGCTGATTGGAGACTCTGCCTTTCGTTTCTTACGAAATCTAATGAAGCCGTATCCATTTTCGACAACATCATCCGTAGAGAAACGGACATTTAATTACAATTTGTCCAAGGCCAGACGAGTTGTCGAAAATGCATTTGGTCACTTGAAGGCACGGTTTCGACGTGTCGGAAAAGGACTTGATAGTCACCCCAAAAACAATGCAATTATAGTCATGTGCTGCTGTGTATTGCACAACATCTTGAACGTGCACAACAGTGCCATCAATGATAATTGGAAACTTTCCACAAACGAAACTCGTGAGCAGCCAAACCAATCCAACACTTCTGCCGATTATTCGTCTGGTGCAGAAGAAATAAGATCTGCTATTGCAAGATATGTTAATTTTAATGATGAATAAAAGCGAATTGTAAGGCACTAATGGTTTTATTTGCATATTTTTTAATAATTTAGAGTTTTTAATATTATATGTACCCACGCCCATAAGCTATTTATTATTTTTTTTCCCGCAACAATCCAAGTAATTCGGACTGGAAGGTAGCCTGACTCGCTGCTAACTCCCGAAGCATATCACACTGCTCCTTTTGATTCTCCCTTTGCATCTCCAACCGCTCCCGCGCTATGCTCACAAGCTCCGCTTGGTGGTCACGCTTGGAGCGTTTCGGGGCTGGCCCGCCATCGCTGTTGGCGCCACAATCCGACACCTCTGGGGCGAACTCTATGATGTCATCCGACACGAAGCTGTTAATATCTGCAATATGTTCATCATTCATATAATTCGTTTCATATAATTGAGCTAATAATACTTACTATGAGTATCCAAATTGTGTTGCTCGAAATTGTGAATTCGGAATGAACCCAATAATTCGTTTATCTTCTTAAAATGAATCCAGTTCGATGGCGTTCCACCACTTGGTCCTACATTTTCTTTCTCCAGCCTAGAAACACACATATATATATTTACGTATATGCTAAATTGACATTTAAATGCAAATAATATCTACCTATATCTGCGCTTAAGGTCGATCTTTGTTCGAATATCGGTCCAACCGCCCACGAACCCGCCATCCCTCATTGCATCCGCCATCTCCATGTAAACATGAGAGTTCTTTCGGGTGCCTCTCAAATCGCCAATGTTTTCCTGCCAAAGGTCTACCAGAATCTTCTCCATGTCGTCAGTCCAGTCAAGGCGACTCCCGGGTGGTTTTTTGCGTACTGCATATGAAGCCAAAATTTATCAATTTATAAATAAACTAGCAAATAGCCCGTCACGCTTCGCAGCGCCTTCAACAGTATATAACCAACGCACAACCACTTACCACCCACTTCAGGCCCACATCCCACCCACTTCCCGAACATTTCCCGCCCACATCCCACCCACTTTTCGCCCACTTCGCACCTACATCCCACCCACGTTCAACCCACTTGCCACCAACATACCACACACTTCCCGCCCTCTTCCCGCCTAAATCCCACCCACTTCCCATTTACATCCCATCTACATCCCTCCCACTTACCGCCACATTCCACCCACATCCCATCCACTTCCCATTTCCATCCCTCCCACTTCCCAACCACATCCCACTTGCCACCCACATCCCACCCACATTACACCCACTTGCCACCCACATCCCACCCACATCCGTCCCACTTCCCGCCCACATCCCACCCACTTTCCGCCCACTTCGCACCTACAGTCCACCCACATTCCACCCACTTGCCACCAACATATTACACACTTCCCGCCCTCTACCCGCCCAAATTCCACCCACTTCCCATTTACATCCCATCCACATCCCTCCCACTTACCGCCACATTCCACCCACATCCCATCCACTTCCCATTTCCATCCCTCCCACTTCCCACCCACATCCCACCCACTTCCCGCATACATCCCACTTGCCACCCACATCCCACCCACATCCGTCCCACTTCCCGCCCACATCCCACCCACTTCCCGCCCACTTCCCACCTACATCCCACTCACATTGCTCCCACTTGCCACCCACATCCGTCCCAAATCCCTCCCACTTAACGCCACATTCTACCCACTTCCCATTTACATCCCACCACTTGCCCACATCCCACTTCCCGCCCACTTCCCACCTACATCCCACCCACATTCCACCCACTTGCCACCCACACACTTCCCGCCAACTTCCCGTCCACTTCCCACCCAGTTCCCATTAACATCCCACCCACATCCCTCCCACTTCCTGCCACATTTCTTCCACTTTACATCCTTCCAAAATAACTTTCCACCCACATCCCATTCACTTCACAGTGAGCATCCCGGCGATATTTCCAACATCGGAAAATGGAAAACAAAATAAATTCTCATTTTGTCCTTACAATCCGAGTTTCAAGCCAGTCGTATGAAAAATAGTTTTTGCATGCAGAATTTTGAGGCCATTTTCCTCGTGGGCGGCTTTTCCGACATTGAAAAATCACATATCAAATTAATTCGCATTTTGTCCTTACAAACCGAGTTTCAAGCCAATCGGAGGAAAAATTGTTTTCTCATGCAGAATTTTCCGGAATTTTTCGACCGTCAGGTAAAATTTTCCAACTTCGGAATATAACATTTTAAACTATTTCGTATTCTATACTTACAAACCGAGTTTCAAGACAATCGTATGATAAATACTTTTCTGGATTCAGAATTTTCCGGCCATTTTCCTCGTGTGCGGATTTTTCAAAATCGGGAAAACACGTGTCAAATTATTTCGCGTACTATGCTTACAACTTATGTTTTGTTATGTGTAATTTTGAAATTGAATTTGGCGCTAATCGCTGGCAACTAAAGATTTGTCCATACAACCTTGACCACCCACTTTCCACCCAGCGGGGTGAATTTTCCGGAATATTGGTATGCAGTTGTTGTCGAATTTTCATATAGATCTTTAAAAATGAGTTTGAACGTGATCGGATGAAAAACAAAAAAGTTTCATACAACAGCTTTCCGCGAATTTTCCACATTTGCGGACAGAATTTTCCAAAATCCGTTCTTAGTACTCACTTTCAGCATAAGATAAAACTAATGTGAAAGTCTCATCTTCCTATTTTTTATGGTTTAGGCTGTGCGACGGTCACCAGTCAGTCAGTCAGTCAGGTTGAACATTTTTATATATATAGATAAAAATTTGAAAATATTAATGTACCGTTCTTTTGGGCAGACATTTTGGATTACATATTTTGCCATTCTTTTACGTTGACATTGTTTATATTTCGCGGTGAATAGCAAATTTTTAGTGGTGGACCAAAAACTATCGTAAAAATACTGATTGGAACAAAGTAAAATAGGAACATCCCCAGCAGATGTTGGAATGATGATAAAATTTTGGCACGGCAAAAGCTTATGGAACATCTTTGATAAAGATGTTTGATGTTAGATGTGCCTCAGTGCGAATAGCCTATAAGTTCACACAGGCAAATAATTTGACAAATTTTTAGGAATTTTTGATAAATATTTGGCTAAATAGACATGATTGCAGATTTTGCAGGACTTAAATCATTAACTATGGTTCTATTCACTAATAATTTGATCAAATATGGCCGAAAAGTTCGCCAATTTGTATAATTTAACCAAATTTTCATAAAAATTTGTCAAATTATTTGCCTGTGTAAACTTAGCTTAATACACATTAGGGGTTTGCCGCCGAATTTTGTGTGGTGTATTCGGCGCTTTATAACTGTTAAGTCAAATATACATATGTAAATATCCGAGCGCGTTATCCGTAAAGGAGAAAAACTTCACAAAAATTTCATAGACTTACTAATAAAATCCTCCAGCATGTGCTCCAAATTAAAAGTTATTAATAGGCATTGAAGCAGATTCTTATCCGAATCATCCATTTGTTCTAGAAATTAGAAAATTTAATTATAATTATTGATTTCAATTAGTAAAACTTTCGGTTTTCAATGCATTTATGTATCTGTGTGCATGTATATGAACTTATTTATATTTACTTGGCTCTCCCCTGCAAACATTTTGTCGGGTTTCTTCTCTCCCTCGTCAAAATGTGAGTTTGGCGATAGTTTGAGTTCAGAGTCTGCTGATAGTTTGGCGATTTACAAAAACAAAACACATAAGGTATCGCATTTTTAACATAAAAGGGAGACATTGGCGATATGTGGTTTCAATATAAACTGCGCTATTTAAATCGATTGAATGTGGAATAAAGACCCTTTTGTGGCCCGGGCTGCGATGCAGTGTGTAGCACAGTCGTCTAAAACGTCTGTCCCCCATTGTGCTTTCAGTCCAAAGGAATGCAAAGTAAGCAAAAGTTTTTCATGTAATAAAATATATCTTTGATTAATTCGTTGTTTGTCGGAATAATAAAACCATTGCGGCAACCAGCAGCAAGCTAGCAGGGCAGCAGCAGCAGCTGCCAGCACAAATTTGAATTTTTTTGTGTGAAACGCTTTTTCATCCCTGAGAAGAGACTTTTTCATAACTCCCAGAAGAAAAGCTTTCTTTCCTCAAAGAAGTGTCGCAGAGTGGCACATTTCTTCCCGAAGGAAGATGAGAATGCGATAAATATGCGATATCGCCAGAGTGAAGCGACACCTACTGGAAGAATCGCATTCTTATCTTCAGCGATAAAAAATGTTTGCTGGGTCATTTTTACACAATTTAATGCATGCATACAAATGCGCATACATATACATACGCATACATACATATATATGGATATCGGATATATCGGATTTTATATAAAGGCCTAATCTTCAACCTGGGACAAAGCAATTATTTTACAGATGACTTTTCAGTAGATGCTATAAAAGTAATTTTTCAAGCGAGATCCGAAATGCTGTCACTAAACTATAGACCCCACATTAGCGACGAGAAGTGCTCGCTTTGCAACATGAGCGCCAGGGAGGACACCTTCCATTTCCTCTCAGAATGCCCAATTCTGGGAGAACTCCGACTTAAATATTTCGGAGAAAGATCCTTCACATGGGAAAAAACTAGAGATCGACTCAACGGAGAAAATTGGATTACACTTGCGGCTTATCTCTCTGCTGCCCTTAAATATAGACTCAAAATTGTAACAGAGGATTTTTAAAAAATATATATAATATATATATATAATAATAGTTTAAGCTTTTTACTCCTTATACATACTCCTTGTACTAAGTAATATATGTAAATATTATATAAGAGTGCAAACGGCTATTGCCAAGCAATTATTGAAAATAAACATAATACTACTACTACATACTACTACTACATATATATGGTGTAAAACAATTTACATATGCAAACACATACAAATATAATCACTTACATCCTTTGTGCAAAGTATGTACAAATGTTTATAAAACATAACTTACCGTTTAGTAAATTTTTTCACTGCTCATGTACATATGTAGTTTTACGGCTGTCGACTGCTCCTCTTGCACTTCAAATCACTTCTGACACAAGCCGCAAAGACAATCGAAATAGAAAAAACGTAACGTTCGTCGCGACGGACACAAAGCGCCGCGGAGATGCAACTGTATATCAAAGTAAAGAGCGCATGCGAATTTGTGTAACCGTGCTAAAACGCACGATGGAGAGAATAAAGTAAGAGAGGAGAGAGAAGCTGTGACGTCATTTGCATATGTATGCTTTTCTAAGTCGATGCAAGACAAGGACAGACTATACAATATGATATAATATCTTTGGTTTTAATATGTGAACCCCTTAAAGTAATAATAATACCATTCAAAATAAAAAAAATCGCATTTAACTTAAGTATTTCATGTAAATTTTAAATAAATAAAATTCAACTTAAATGTAAATATGAAAATTTTTATTTTAACTGCATTACAATTTGATTTTAATATTTTCATATTAACTTCGGTGATTAAATATGTTTTTTAGTTAAATTAAAGTGCAAAATTTTTTATTTTAATACAAAAATGGAATAGTAAAATGAAATATGTTTGTATTAGTTTTTACTATGCGATTTTTCCATCGACGCAGTCAGACAGTGTTCTGCACAAAATGTTTTTGTCGCATCCTCTCACGGTTTTAATATGTGACAAAGTTGTTTTGCTATCTTCCAATCAGATGGACTCAAAACAGGCAGATTTGTATTTGAGAGCGCAATAGCATCTACAGCTCCTTCAAGATCAATTTTTCGCTGAAGAATATAAAATGTACTGTTCCAGCGAGTTGGGCAGTCTTAAATTAATTTTAAGGGTTGGTTATTTCCTTCTCTTAGATGAAAGTCCTTAAGCCGAGTTGCAGCCTTAGAACTGTGCTTGAAGAAGGCAACTATAGTTTTAACTTTGTGTTGCTGACATTTTTCAAATAGCGCCGGTATAAACTTATATGAAACTTGATATCTACTTGGTATTTTCTATGTTGGATTAAGGGCAGCTACCAATTTTTTAAAGCATGATTCTTCGACCAGGCTAAATGGCTGAAAGCCCTTTGAAAATAATTCCAACAATTTGCCGTCGATATCTTCCAGTGTCAGTCCGTCTTTTATGACTTCAGAACTGTCTTTATTATTCTGCAAAATTTGTAATCAAGTAAAATTTGTTATAAAACGTATTATTCCTGGACAAACCAGAGACTTTAACAAATCGTTTCCTTTGTGCACTGTTTCAAGATGTTTCTTCAAATTTGATGATTTGACTTAAATGACAGTCTTGCAGCACATATCTTGCACTTGGCAAATCCGCCTTGCGTAGCCATTTTTTACCTTTTTATACCCTTGGAGAGGGTATATTAAAATTGTCCGGATGTTTGTAACGCATAGAAGGAAGCATCTCCGACCACATAAAGTATATATATTCTTGATCAGCATGACGAGCTGAGTTGATATAGCCATGTCCGTCTGTCCGTCTGTCCGTCCGTCTGTCCGTCCGTCTGTTTCTATGCTATCTCCTCCGTCAGTTTTAAAGCTATCGTAACCAAACTTTGCACGAAGTCTTTTGGTATAAATACGCTGCACATTTGTCGGAACCGGCCGGATCGGATGACTATAGCATATAGCTGCCATAGGAACGATCGGTTGAAAAACTAGTTTTAGTGAGAAAAACTTTTTTGTTTTCAATGTTATCGCTCCCAACGCTCGTATTTATAAGTTTTTAGTGATTTCACATAATTTCACCAAGCCATTTTGAAATCGGACAACTATATAGTATAGCTGCCATACAAAAGTTAGGTCTGAAAAAAAGTCTTAGTGAGAAAAACTTTTTTGTTTTCAATGTAATCGCTCCCAACGCTCGTATTTATAAGTTTTTAGTGATTTCACATAATTTCACCAAGCCATTTTGAAATCGGACAACTTTATAGTATAGCTGCCATACAAAAGTTAGGTCTGAAAAAAAGTCTTAGTGAGAAAAACTTTTTTGTTTTCAATGTTATCGCTCCCAACGCCCGTATTTATAAGTTTTTAATGATTTTACATCATTTCACCAAAATTTTTCGAAATCGGACCACTATATAGTATAGCTGCCATACAAACTGTCAGGCACATATCAAGCTCCAAGGGTATATAAACTTCGGTCGAGCCGAAGTTAGCTTGCCTCTATTTTTGTTACTATTTTTTGTTATTATTTAAGGGGGGACATCTAAGTAGCTCAAAAAAAAATGTGGATTTTCAGAATTTTTTTTTGGCCAAATGGAAGGGCCAATCGAAAATTTGTAAATGAGGTATTATAGTTTGATACCAGAGATTAAAACCCGAACGAATAACGGTTTGGGTTACGGTTACGGTTTTGACCGATCGCTTTTTTCCGGTTACGGTTATATTACGGATGTGGGATATCGGTTACGGTACTGGTTACGGTTATTATTCTAATTCTGTTTCGGGTTTGGGTTACGGTTACGGTTATAAGTATAAAATATAATTTTGATATACATACATACAATGCACACAAAAGCGGCCCCATTTAAAATCTCATTTGTTGATTAAATGTACTAAGTTTAAATTTTGTATACAGAATATCCACCTTCATAGTCGCCTGTTTAAAATTTTAACTAAAGGATAAACTACTTCATTCTCAAAAGCATCCTGTAAAGTTTAATAAAGTAGATAACTATGTACATTGGTCATCATCGTATATACTATTTGTCGTTATGTATATTCATGTAACGAGCTGTTATAATCAGAATTGACATCTTAAATGAGATTGAAATTACTTCTAAAAATAAACCTTCAACATTTGCTTGTGTGGGTGGCACTGCTAGCACCACTTTTGATAATTCAAAAAGATCTGGAAATATTGTTGAATTTTTTTCCCACCATTCCCATATATTTACCTTACTTAGCAATCTTTTTTTTTTTGGAAACATATTAAATAAAGAAAGATTGTTGTAAATTAGAACTGTTTAATTTTCTGATTTTTTTTTGCACGTGATACCGTGAATCTGAAAGTGATTTAGACTTTGCTGTCATTTCAATATGGAGAACGTTGCAGGATTCTGCACTTCAAGATCTAGTATTAAAAGAAATATTCATTAAATGCATTTTTGAAAGCTTACGAATCAGTATAAAGGGATTAAAGAGCAGAGGTCTATCATAGACAGAGTCAAACATGCTGCTATATTGATTATGTTCTCAAGGGAGTATGCAGGAGGGTGCAGATTTCTAGTATGCCTTGAAAAGTTCTTATGAAACAAAAGTTGTGTCAACTGAACAATAATTAAAAAAAAATTGTTTTTATCAAAAAAAATAACCACAATTTCCATATTAAAGTCCAAAAATTTCATTCCAATGAGCAAAATCAGAAAGTTGTTTTCAAATATACTTTGTAATCAATACAGAATGAGTTCTTTAATAGTTTGTTACATGGACTAAAAAAAAACAATGTATAGTGTTAATTATAAAAGAATAATTATCAAACAAGAATAAATATTTTCACATTAATTCATCATAGTTCGCGTCCATCTATTTCGCGATATTTTCCGAATTTTTGGAGCTTACAATTCTATACTGCCATTGAGTTATGTTTCCAAAAAACGTAGTCCAACTCGTCCAATTAAATCAGCCTCCAGTAAAAACCTCTACAGGCACCCAACAAGGAACGTTTTTTTGGAGTAAAAAACTAATTTCGAAACGCATTTGCCATCAAACTAGAAAACCATGTTCGACCTCAAAACAATTTTTTTTCGGCCCATCGAAGTCAATTTGTATTTAAATTTTGGTTAAGAAGATATCGCTCACTTACTTCAATACTGGCATAACTCAAAATAATCCATTTTGAGAAAAACACGTTTAAAGTTATCAATGGATTTTTACCTAAAAAAAATGGTTCTTTTAGTTTCAACTTAATTAAGTAAAATATTATAAATTAAGAATGCTTATTAATAAACATAAAAAATATGATGTTTTAACTGAAAAACGAAGTATGTTTGGTCACTATCGACAGCAGGACAACTGAGATATGGCGGTTCTTGCATCAACATGAAAATGAACCTGGAAAATGATATTGCGACATATTCTCCTCTCACATGAAAAGTAGAAGAGATAGCAATACGAAAATTTTTGCATAAAATAGTACAGAAGAGCGCGCACATTTCTGCATCATTAAGTCAAAAATCGTATTTTTTGAGTTATGCCAGTATTGAAGTAAGTGAGCGATATGTAAAATCCGTTTCCGCGGATTTTGCGAAAAAATTTTCGCCAGCGCCGCACCTTTATTATACATCCCCAAGAATTTTTTCCAATAATGATAGCAACTTTTGCAAAATAATACTCCCCTCACAATTAAGGCCTTCGTCATTCCTAATCAAAATCCAGCGTACGTCCCTTTATGTTACAGAGAAGTTTTTGATGGAAAGAATTAGAAAAACTTAATTGTAATTATAGAAAAATGGTTAAAATTTAGGACTATTCAAGGGGGAAGGGGGGCGGCAAAGTCGACTTCCGCCCCGGGCGGTATAACTACACGGTACGCCACTGTACATACATATGTATAATTTGCACAAATTTGCGCAATAACAATAAAAAATGTTCAATTTCGTATAAAGCGCGTCATCTCACAAATTTTGGCGCAAAAAGCATCGCGTGCGTGTGATATTTCACGCACACACACATGTAATATGCTCTGCATGTATGTATGTATGTAATTATTGCACTTTCTTTAACTTCTTTTCCACATTGTTTGTCATTTATTTTAATAACTATTCAGCTCTTACATATGTTAAAAGCATTGCGGCTTTGTTTTGCCGACAATAAAATTCTTCTCTTCTTTTTTTTTTGAAGAGGACGGACTTATTTCTGTAAAGCTCAGCAGCCACTCCAACCCTCATCCTTTTCGCCAACACCACAGAAATTACTTTAATTTTTATACCCTTGGAGAGGGTATATTAAAATTGTCCGGATGTTTGTAACGCACAGAAGGAAGCATCTCCGACCACATAAAGAATATATATTCTTGATCAGCATGACGAGCTGAATTGATATAGCCATGTCCGTCTGTCCGTCCGTCTGTCCGTCCGTCTGTCCGTCCGTCCGTCTGTCCGTCTGTTTCTATGCTATCTCCTCCATCAGTTTTAAAGCTATCTTAACCCTCTAGTTCCCAAATTTTTTTTTGCAAAAAAAAATTATGTTTTGCATTGCTTTCGCTTCAAAAGAGAATGTTTGTTCTGGAAAAATTTTGTATTCTTAGAGAAAAAGGTCATTTGAGGTCAAATACTTACCCCGCCTACAGGCGGTCTTGGGAAACAGAGCCAAAAAAATTACCAATGCACAAAAATCTGATATTTTAGTTTTTTTGTTTATTAATATACAAAAAATAGAATATTAATGCGGAAGTGTTTTGAAAAGGGGGTAATATGCTTCTTTATTCTTGAAAAATAACTCTTAAACTCAACAAAATAGTTTCAACATAAACTGAAGTGAAGTTTAATATAAGAAAATTATGAAGTACAGTTTACTTATGATGGAAATTAAAGAAGCAATCTTTTTGCTGGGAGAAACAAAGATTTATTTTGCATTTTCGGCACATAACTTGCGTTTCAGAAGCGCATCCCGGATTTTTACAACTCTTTTTCCCTCCATTTCGACCCAAATATTCTGGCAAATAATCAACTCCATCAAAGCGAGTGTCTGCAGGTGGTAAAAAAGTCTTTTTTCCATGACCTTTTTTTTGAGGAGCTGTGCATGGACGTCCAGGACCTTTGGTAACGTTTTTTAACGTACAAAGCACTTCTGCAACATTTGCTCGGAAATTCGGCAGTTGATATTGCTTGTCATTGGGATCGGGTTTGTTTATTCTGTGAAACAAAATGTAAGCATTCACCATTGCAACATCAAGCAAATGTGTAAATATGCGATTTGTGTACTTTTCAGTTTTCCAAGAAATTTTGTATCGACCAATTAGTCCATCTATATGGTCGACGCCACCCATGTGGTTGTTGTATTCAAATATTACATTAGGACAATCGATATCAACAAACTTTTTTTCTGAGCGTACAAAACGCGACACAGTTCTTTTTGCAGATGCTTCATTCTGAAATGGTTTTACGCCGACGTAAGTTGATGCGAGCCAGACAGCCTTATTGTCCTTCCAAACCGTTAATGAAACGTCAACATTTGCTGCGGAGCCACAGAATTCAGTCGAGTATCCACGCGGATGCTTCTTGAGATCATAATCTGTTGGGAGCTTGCAATTGGGGATTCGGTTTGAGCGAATTGTCCCCAAAGAATAAATTCCACGTGATCGGAGGAACACAAGCAGTGGCAGTGAAGTATAGAAGTTGTCGAAAATTATGATATGGTTTTTGAATTCTGGAACAATGCGGGACAATCGAACTACCACGTTTGACGACGCTCCAAGATCTGGCGCACCAGGTTGAACCAAATTGTCGCCTGCACCACCATATACTTCAAAGTTGTAACAGAAACCGGACGAATCGCATAAGACGAATAGTTTTATTCCCCATTTATGGGGCTTATCTGGCATGTACTGCCGAAGAAAAGATTTCATTTTTGTTGCGCACATTTGCTCGTCTACACACAGATGCTGAGGCATTGGCACAGACTGGAACTTTTCGTTAAAATGTTTGACAATCGGACGGATTTTGTATAAAGGATCGAAGTCCTCAGAGTTTTTAGCAGGCAGTTTGCTATTGTCATTAAAATGTATATTACTCCGAATTTGGTCAAAACGATTTCTTGACATTGTGTCTTGGATGATTTGAAATGCATATTTGCTCCAATATGAACGGATACTTGGATAGTGAAATACTGACATAAAAATTAGAATGCCAATAAATTTACGCAACTCCAAGTTCCTTATAGTAAATGAAGTCGCAATGTTTTTTTGGACGGCATAAATGTTGGTCTGCTGAACGATGTGCGTTATGATTTCGTCATCTAGAAAATATTCAAAGCATTTATATGGTGTGTCGAGACTTTGAAATTCTTCCAGATCGGGATCACAAAATGAGATAGCCGATTTATCTAGCACCAGATTTTTCTGACGCCATAATATCTTTTTGAAGGCCTCGGATTTCGGATTTATATCCAGAACGCATCCTACAAATGCGCCAGCATCATTTATGGTGTTTTTTGTTGGCTCATGGTCAGATGCATGACGTCCACTGGAACGACTTTCAAATTCGCCTTTATTCTTTGTTGTGTTTTTTGGGTAAATGTTAGCCAGGGGACAGCGTTTGGTTGTCGGAGATGTAATTGAAGTGATCGAGGTTGACGGTGATAACATTGACGCCGTACTGCCATCTTTAGGGTGACTGCTAGCAACCGGACAGCGTTTGCGTTTCGGTGTCGAATTTGATGGTGATAACATTGAAGCCGTACTGCCATCTAAGCAAATCTCTGACTGAAGTGCTGATTCCGACATACCAACAACCTCATCTATCGCCATATCGATCCTGTCATACTCACAAGGATCTTCATCTAAATCGTCTTCATTTTCTTCTTCATTATCCGTGTCGCCATCAAAATCCAACATTTCTAGAACTTTTATGATTTCATCATCAGATAGCGCTGATAATTTATGCGTTTGTTTACGCTCCATGGCTAAAAAAAGAGAATTTTAGTCAAACTATTCCTATATAAGAGTTCGAACTTGAAACTAACTTTGAAATATATTTTTCGCCAGCTGTCCCAAGACCGCCTCTAGGCGGGTGACCTTTGAACTCAGCTAAAATGCTCACAAGCACGTTCCTTCTTCAGCAAAGTCGCTTTTTGTTTTATAAAGACGTTAAGCAACACACAGATAATTTTACTTTTCATCTACGCTTATGAATAATATTTTTTTTAATTTTTTGTTTTTCGCACTCCGCACAAAATAATTTTTTTTCGTGTTATTCACAAACTTCTGCATTCAACTGACTTTCACAGCTGCTTTTCGTGCTAGGGCAAGCTGCAAGCGCGCCAATATAAATATTTGGGATTCCCCAAAATAGATAAAACGAATCAAAAAAGCAAAATGTGATCAATAACACGATTAAGCGTGTTTTGAACTTAGCCCGCCTAGAGGCGGTCTTGGGAACTATAGGGTTAACCAAACTTTGCACGAAGTCTTTTGGTACAAATACGCTGCACATTTGTCGGAACCGGCCGGATCGGATGACTATAGCATATAGCTGCCATAGGAACGATCGGTTGAAAAACTAGTTTTAGTGAGAAAAACTTTTTTGTTTTCAATGCTATCGCTCCCAACGCTCGTATTTATAAGTTTTTAATGATTTCACAAAATTTCACCAATCCATGTCAGAATCGGACAACTATATAGTATAGCTGCCATACAAAAGTTAGGTCTGAAAAAAAGTCTTAGTGGGAAAAACTTTTTTGTTTTTAATGTTATCGCTCCCAACGCTCGTATTTATAAGTTTTTAATGATTTCACATAATTTCATTAAGCCTTGTCGAAATCGCACCACTATATAGTATAGCTGCCATACAAACTGTCAGGCATATATCAAGCTCTAAGGGTATATAAACTTCGGTAAAGCCGAAGTTAGCTGGCCTCTATTTTTTTTTGTGAAATTACATAGCCTTTGGCATCGTGCACAACGTTAAACAATATAATATGTCCAGTGGACAAACAAACTTATGAAGAATTAAAACGCGGCTGACAAGATCTGTTCTGTCTATGTACAGTGTTGCCAACTTTTTTGCGGGCTTTGCAAGCTAGATCGCCGTTGAATAATAGCTAAAAAGAGCTAGAAGTGGTTGCAAAGAAGTTATTTAGTTAGCATATTTAGTTATATGGGTTTTAGCGACCTGTTTTTTGTCAAAGTTTTTTTTTTGCATTTTTTGGCTGGCTTGAGGTCGGTGGAGAGTTACAATTCAATGTAATCAACACAAATCAACAGAGATTAATTACAACAATTTGGAATAGCAATTGGTATGTCTGTACAACGATCGCTGTTTCAAAGATAACCACATCTTATCATCAGCAGACTTTTGTATTGCATATTCACATTCAAACGACCACACAGACTCCCTTATAAATCTTCATATCGCCGAATAACGAGTTGGGGACTCCAATTTGCTATGGGACGAGACCACGATTCAGCCTAGAATTCTGCTATGTTTATTTGAACTTGTTGCTTTTTGCTTTTCCAATTGTTGTAATTAATTTCTTTTGCCTTTGAGCTCTGCAAGGTGGTTGAACAATCTGTCCAATGATCCTCCATAGCAGAGTCACGGCGTTTTTTGTAAATACACAGGGTATTTGTTTTTTGTTTGTTTTTTCAATAGGGAAACCGTTTTTTGGTTTTTATTGCAAACATTATGGCGTGCCGTCCATTATATCATACTTATATGGGTTTTAGCGACCTGTTTTTTGTCAAAGTTTTTTTTTGCATTTTTTGGCTGGCTTGAGGTCGGTGGAGAGTTACAATTCAATGTAATCAACACAAATCAACAGAGATTAATTACAACAATATTGAATAGCAATTGGTATGTCTGTACAACGATCGCTGTTTCAAAGATAACCACATCTTATCATCAGCAGACTTTTGTATTGCATATTCACATTCAAACGACCACACAGACTCCCTTATAAATCTTCATATCGCCGAATAACGAGTTGGGGACTCCAATTTGCTATGGGACGAGACCACGATTCAGCCTAGAATTCTGCTATGTTATTAATTACAACAATTGGAAAAGCAAAAAGCAACACGTTCAAATAAACATAGCAGAATTCTAGGCTGAATCGTGGTCTCGTCCCATAGCAAATTGGAGTCCCCAACTCGTTATTCGGCGATATGAAGATTTATAAGGGAGTCTGTGTGGACGTTTGAATGTGAATATGCAATACAAAAGTCTGCTGATGATAAGATGTGGTTATCTTTGAAACAGCGATCGTTTTACAGACATACCAATTGCTATTCCAAATTGTTGTAATTAATCTCTGTTGATTTGTGTTGATTACATTGAATTGTAACTCTCCACCGACCTCAAGCCAGCCAAAATGCAAAAACTATATATATTTAGTTTTTTTTTATTAATAAGCTAGTTTCTCAGACGCTGACAAATTTGTTAGAGCCTATTTTATTACATATGTAGCCCAGGATCTTTTTCGGAATGCTTTTCCAGTTGTTATGGCTGGTATGTCATTTAGCCAATGCATTGCAATATAAGCACACTACCCGAGTCCAAACCTCCATAGCCGCCGCAGCCCACGGACGAACAGCCCTAAGCCTTTGCAGTCTCCACAGCACTATGGGGAATTTTCCCAAAAATCAGGCATTAATTAATAACTTAAAAACCAAGCAAGATATTGCGGTCTAGTTTTTTGCCTTTTGTTAGGTACACCGTTGCTCTATACGTGTAAAAAAGTGGGCGTGGTAGCACTTCAGCCCGCCTTAAAAAAAAATAAATAAAAAAATATTTGTTTTTTTTACAAGAAAAAATTAGTTTTTCTTGCTATTTTACATAAGAATGAATGTTCAATTATTGACGCGTAAAAAGAAACATATTTTTCGGCCGCAAACTATATGGAATATCGGGACTCCCGAAAAAAAAAGACGGCTCATTTACTTTTGTCGATTTCTGTTCTGTTCTTACGGTCATTTCAAACTGCACAATACTAGCACATAAAATTTCGGATCATTTTTGCCTTATAGAAACTATCTTAAGAACTGCTGCATGGTCAGTTAGTCGTTTTTTACTTATTACGAGCAGCTGTGCTTGCTTCTTCAACCAATTTATCTCCAGCAGCTTGATTTCTACGATTTCTAATACGCTTTAGCGTTAATGACCATCGGGAACGACTCTCTGTGTTCATGTGCTGCTCAATGGCTTAGAATTGAACTTCTGCGTTCAATTTGTTGCATTATTCGGTTAAATTTTCGCGATTCATCTCCAGAATTGCACAAAATATCCTTCCTTTTTTCTTTTAAATATCTTTCGTATGCGACTGAAAGACTTTGGACTAACCCTTCTCTTAAGTAATCAAAAATAACATCTTCCCGACTCGTCACATTTTTTCATTTGGCATGCAAGTAGGCATTGGAAAAATTGAGGTTGTGTCCTAAAAAGTGAAATTTTGCAAAGAAATGCGCATAAATGCGGTTGAGCAAAAGTGAATCAGAAGCAGAATTGATAGCTCTAAAAGGTGGTAAAAGTCCCAGCTCTAACAAATCTAAACAAAATTTTTTAGGGCTTTGCAAAGTTGAATTTTCTTTCCAATTTTTTTTTTGTGAGATGAATGACGAATACCGTCAAATACAGGGACGCAACGATTAATTTCTACAGATCAAAGGCACTAAAACATAGCACATACCACAACGATTAGATTCATTTAAAAATATTCGACAAAACTTTCTGTTTTCATTAATATTTGGCAATTACAAATTGCAGCAGAAAACACACACTCAACATTGAACTGTCATTCGTTAGCATAACCAGACTTTACCAGCTGCTTACTTAACAGAGCTCTGTTAAATCAAAATTCGTGGTATGTAACATTGAAGACAAATGTATTTGTGGTCTAATGAGACAAACAAATTTAAGTTTTGAGCACTTTTGGAAAAGGGGTTTATGCCTAATATTTGGCAAAATTCCCCATAGTGCACAGCTCATTATAGTAGTAACTAAGGTAGCTTTCGATGCTCCTTTAATACGTATTAAACTAATACGCCCGGTGTCGTTATAGCAGGATGTCTCAGTGGTCATGTTCTGCTCCCGCAGCAACAGCTGACTTTTTGGCTGTTTTCAGGTCACACTACATTGTCATAGCAGCTCTGGAAATTATTAAACAATTTTCGCTCCGACAAAATTGTCCGCGTCCGAGTACCTAGCCTAATCAATAGATGACATTTGTATAATGGTCAAGCTCAACAAAATTTTCTGCCTCCTTCATTCTTCTTTCCAGGCATTTTGTAGCTATGCCAGTGCATTAGCAACAATGCGGCGCATAATAAATAAGCAGTGAATAAATTTATATATATGTAAAATGTTCATTGTACATAAATCTAATAGTAATTTTTACTAGTAGAGGAAAAACCGAAATAAACCCGTATATTTGTTTCGGTTACGGTACTGATAACCGGTTATGTAAATAACGGTTATACGGTTACGGTAATAAAAAAATTTTTTTTTTCGGTTACGGTTACGGTTTCGTTTTCGCATTTTAAAGTGTTTTTAGCGGTTACGGGTTACGGTTTCGGTTACGGTTTTAATCTCTGTTTGATACATTTACTCGAAATGGTTTTCGGGTTTTTTGTATCAAAAACAAAATGGCGGTCGTGTATCATTTCTCCGTTGACCCTATTTTTCAGCTGGCCGGACACATAACTCAAGCAAATATTAATCGATCGATCTGAAATTTGAAGAGTAAATTGGAAATAGATATGGCTATCGATCCACTTAGGATTTTTTCGATATTTTGATTTTTGGCGAAATGGTGAGTTTTTGAAAAAAAAAATGCGTTTAAAAAACAAAAAAAAATCTTAAAAAATTTTTTTAAAAAAAAGTAAGCCAAATATCGAAAAAATCCTAAGTGGATCGATAGCCATAGGTATTTCCGATTTACTCTTAAAATTTCAGATCGATCGGTTAAGATTTGCTTGAGTTAAAAATGGACAGTAGGAGTAGAAATGCCGTATTAATTTTTGATGAAATTTCAATTAGAAAAGGGCTGCAATATAACTCCCTTCGAGATGAAGTGGAAGGCTTTGTTGATGATGGCAACGAAAAAATGAACACATTGTGCAAGCAGATATGCGTTTTTATGGTGAGAGGATTGTATGAGAACTGGAAATTTGTCTTGAGTTATGTCGCAACGACCAATGGACTTTAAGCTCATAAACTACAAGATTTAATAACAGAAAATATAAAAGTCGCCAAGAGCTTAGGCCTCATTATAAGAGCAGTGGTATGTGACCAAGGATCGAACAACCGAGGAGCTTTTAAAAAATTCGGGGTGAATGAAGAAGAGCCTTTTATATCTGTTGACAGTCAGAAAATTTACGCTATATATGATATCCCCCACTTATTTAAATCGCTTCGCAATATTTTGATGAAAAATTGTATTATGACTCCAGATGGCGAAGTCTCATGGAAAATTATTGTTAAATTGTTTGAAACTTGAACTTGAACTCTTTAACTCGGTTGTGCCCAAAGCTATTTTGGAAACATATAGACCCAAACTCCTTTAAAAAAAATAAAGGTTAAATATGCCACGCAGGTATTTAGCCAAACAGTCGCTTCTGCCTTAAAGACCCTTATACAAAATGGCGCATTTAATGACTGCGAAGAACAAGCACTTGCAACAGTTAAATTTATTAAAAAAATGAATAGGCTCTTCGATTGCTTGAATAGCAATAATATATATAGTAAAAATCCTTTCAAGGCCGCCATGCAGAAGAATAGTGACACAGAAAACTACATTACTGAAATGAAAGATTATTTAAACAAATGCAAATACCCCCACAAAGTTTATTGTATAGACGGATTAATACTTTCCATAAATTCAATTTTGATGCTTGCGCAAGATGTCTGGGGTGAAAGTAATGTATAATTTCTGATATTGTCCCGTCTTAATCAGGATGCTCTGGAGCAACTATTTTATTTAATAAGAAGTAGAGGCGGTACAAACAACAATCCAATGCTCTTTGAATTTAATGCCATTATTTCAAAGATGCTATCAATGAAGGTCATCTCTTCTAAAAGAACAACTGGAAACTGCGAGCCAGATGATGATGAAATGATTATTAATGCAGTTAAAAACGTAAATGAGGAACAGACCGCCAATCTAAATGACCAAGAACAGGTGTATTTTAAAGATATTGATATTTGTTTTGAAGCGCAATCAGACGAAATGGAAATTATGAACGATAATGAAACCGCCACCTTTGCCATGAGCGTAGCAAGTGAAAATGCATTAAGATATTTTACAGGATTTGTGCTATTTAAAACACAACAGAAATTTAATTGCGATACCTGCAAGATGCTGACAAAAGATGAATTAGTGAATTTTGAGCAATCCGAACTATTTTTATTCAACAAAACTTGCAGAAGTACGAACAATAATTTGAAACTAAAAGCCCCACAGGACGATTTTTTTTGAACTGATTAAGCGGCATTATAATATATTTCACAAATTTTTTGAAAAGTCCCCTCATGCTAGAAATATTAAAGAAACCTTAGTTAATAAATGTATTGCGCAGGCGGAAAGCGTAGATAAATACTCAGAATGGTATTCCGAAAATCATAATAGTAATGAACACAGAAAGCACATTTTAAATTATTTTCTGCTCATCCTGCTTAGGAAAAATAGCTTATGGCTCACAGAAAAGTTATGTGGGGGATCTGAGAGGCTGAAAAGCACAAGAAAAATAGACATTTTAAAGTCCTAAGAACGAATTTAACTCGCCATCAACTCTCGGGGCGCTCTCGGGGTGCTAGACATTTCGTTCGGCTGCTCTGCGGTTCCAGGCTCAGCCGTTTGGTTGATAGCACTTTTTCTGCTGTTTGACGCCTCTATATATTTCTTGCTTAGTGGGTCAACTTTGAGAACCTACCCCAACAGAAGACGAATTCGCACTTGTTGTATGCATATGCATGTATGAATGTATGTATGTATATGCACGCATGCTGTTCACTGTTTAAACGCACTTTTAATAAATTATCATAATTATATTATTAAAGATTCAAAAATTATTTAATTTAGATCTCAAAATGTACTGAAGTAAATAAAAATACACAAGTATGTACATATATTAAGTCTATTAATGTAATTGATTTTTGTTTGGGTCATAGGGCATTTAAAAGTGATGGTCGATAACACTATGTCACAAAATTTGAAAAGTTTTTGTATCCCGCACTTTTAGCAATTGATTCTAATGTAAAATTTCACGCTGAATTCAAATCTGCTTTCAGATATGTCAAAAGTAGAACGGTTTTTGAGATATCGCGAAATTTTCAATTTTAGTGTTTTGAAAAAAGGTAGGTCTACTAAAATGCCATTTTCTCTGATTTTAGTCCACCGATATGTATAAACTGTAACAAAAATAAAAGATAATAAAATTATTTCTTAAAAAAACGACAGTTGTTGTAAATCCAACCATAAATGGCGAAGTAATAGCACTTCAAAGTTGGATTTTTGAAAAATTTTTGATAATTTTTAATTTTTTGCTGACTTTTATTGAGTTTTTTTCAATCTTACCATTAAAATTGCTCAGGTCTCAGATATTGACAGGATTGGGTAATCTTTAACGAGCATTTTTTGCCCTTGGTCAACAAAATCGGATAAAAAATAAACGCTATATTCACAACTAAGTAAACATACCTCTGTTTGAGAGTATTTTTTTGCTAGTTTTTTCAGTATAAAAATCACATCTTAGCAAGCCAAATAAGAATAAACGTTGATCATTAGGAGTTTGTATTGCAGTTCAAGGTTGGTTAAAAGTACTCAAATGATGTAGACCGCTTTTGTTTTTTGTGCAGACTGTGTGTTTCTCGCAACAAGAACCAGTAATAGTCTCCCATCATTGCCGGATCCCACTTGCCTTGGTAGCGAAATTTCATCTGCTGCATTTGCTGATGGAAGCGTTCGCCATGCTCGTCGCTTTCGTCGCCTAGGTTGTCCGGGAAAAAATCCAAATGGGAGTGCAAAAAGTGAATTTTTAAGGACATATTTACACCTTTAAAAATAAAAAAAAATAAAATTGGTAAATATAAAAACTCGATGAAAAACAGACTGAGATTATACCAATTTTTTTGTAGTTTTCCAATAAATCATCAACAATTTCTTTATAGTCCTCACTTCTTTTGCTTCCCTGAAAACTAGACACTACTGCGCAAAATGATTCCCATGCTTTTGCCTCGTCTGCTGATAGTGCCGAGTAAAATTCTCTGTCGCTCATTAGCTTTTTGATTTGAGGACCCACAAATACGCCTTCTTTAATTTTGACGTCAGAAAGTTGTGCGAACCGTCGTTTTAAAAATTCAAATGCCGCAAAATTTTCATTTTTATGGAGAGCTTTAACGAAGTTTTTGAAGAGACCAAGCTTAATATGCAACGGAGGGAGAATAATTTTGTCCTTTTGAACTAGGGGCGGAAATTTTAAGTTATCTTCTCCGACTACAAAATTGGCCCTTCCATCCCAGTCTTTACGCAAGTAATGTTCACTGCGATCTCGGCTGTCCCATCTGCACAAAAACAGCAATGCTTTGTCCATCCTTGTTGCAAGCCTGTTACCATTGCTCAACTTTCAGATCGGCACAGTTTTTCCACCGGTGAACTGCAATACAAACTCCTAATGATCAACGTTTATTCTTATTTGGCTTGCTAAGATGTGATTTTTATACTGAAAAAACTAGCAAAAAATACTCTCAAACAGAGGTATGTTTACTTAGTTGTGAATATAGCGTTTATTTTTTATCCGATTTTGTTGACCAAGGGCAAAAAATGCTCGTTAAAGATTACCCAATCCTGTCAATATCTGAGACCTGAGCAATTTTAATGGTAAGATTGAAAAAAACTCAATAAAAGTCAGCAAAAAATTAAAAATTATCAAAAATTTTTCAAAAATCCAACTTTGAAGTGCCATAACTTCGTCATTTATGGTTGGATTTACAACAACTGTCGTTTTTTTAAGAAATAATTTTATTATCTTTTATTTTTGTTACAGTTTATACATATCGGTGGACTAAAATCAGAGAAAATGGCATTTTAGTAGACCTACCTTTTTTCAAAACACTAAAATTGAAAATTTCGCGATATCTCAAAAACCGTTCTACTTTTGACATATCTGAGAGCAGATTTGAATTCAGCGTGAAATTTTACATAAGGATTAACTATTTAGAAGCCGGGTTCAAAAAATTGTTGCATAGTGTAATAAAACTAATTTTCACATTGTCGTGACGTCATAAGCAAATGAGCCGTCGCGGCGCCACTTGCTGTTGCCGCAGACAACCCAGGATCAAAAACATAACAAAGAAGAGCGGCAACCGTGTATTTTGCACACGCTTGCAAACGTGCGAGCGCTCCCAGCCAGCAATTGAGCAAACGTTATGCAAAAGAAGCTTAAAGTAAGCTTACTTTTTCATGCGTTGTCGTATGGCAGCCTTCGATTTTCAAATGTCGTTTCGGCGACTGAGAGATTTCGTGCTCTCTCTCTCTCTCGCTCTCTTGGCACTCTCTCTTGGCGCTCTCTCTCTCCCTTGTGATCTTTTAGTTCTAGGCAACTGCAGCTGACAGGGCAAGCAAAAAAAAAATGTAACCTCAAGCAAAGGCATGAAAAAAATTGTGTACATCAGTTTAGTTTTGTTTTTTGAAGAGCGAACAAGTAAGCATTTTTATTTAAAAATATAAGTGCGCGTTTAAATTTATTTAATGCCAGCAGCATTAATATTTGGAAAAAATTAAGAAAGCATATTATATACGACTGTCCACATCAAGTGCAAGGAAATTTGCTGCGGACAAAACATAACATTCGCCACTGCCATTCGCCGTGAGTAACAATGATTTCTTGCAGTTCAAAGTCAACTATTGACATTTATATTCAAATTCTATTGCAGAGACTTTCACTCTGATATGAAGGAAGGAAGAGGACTTTGTATTTTCTTATAAAGCAGGGAAAACGCTAATTTAATTTAATTTAAATTTTTGAATAATAAAAATAACCAGAACACTCACAAAATAAATGTTTAAAACGCTTTATTACTTCACTTACAATACGTGTTTTGTAACCGTATTTACAAAGCTTGTTGTAAGCTTATGAAAACGAATTATAAAACATGTTTTGCAAGCGTCTTTTTTAAGCTTATAAAGATGGGTGCGTTTCGATTATAAAACGCTTACTTTGATGCGTTTTATAAATGTCACAGCAGCGTTTTATAAGCGTTTTGCTTATATTTGAACGCTTACAAAACGTGTATTTTTATATGAAATTGTTTGCTGGGCTTGTACACATATACACACATACAGAGAAACGAGAGCACAGCGCGCAGACCCGCGGCCGTGCCTCATCGTTCCGCACTTGATCTGCGACTGAAAATCGGTTTCTTGCTTTCTGGCTTTCGAACGAATGCTTCGAACTCGAAACAGCCGAGCGCTCTCGGGGTGCTAGACAGTTCGTTCGGCTGGTCTGGGGTTCCAGGCTCAGCCGTTTGGTTGATAGCACTTTTTCTGCTGTTTGACGCCTCTATATATTTCTTGCTTAGTGGTAATAGTCAAGCTAAGTTCACACAGTCAAATAAATTTACACAAACTGTTATGGCGGAGTTTGACTGATTCGAGTTCGAATTTGTCTGGGTGTTCACACACACGTCAAATAAATTTTAATCGAAATTTGTCGAAATTTCGGAAGTTTCGATTGAATTTGGCTTAGTGTTCACACTTGAAAATTTGGTGTGCGTCAAATTTGTGTTTCACAGAAACTATTGTGGAATGTGGATAGCCGCAGTCAAATTATCGGCTTTCAAAAACAAAGGCATTCCAAATTGCTGGGTGCTTTTCCACCAGATATATCAAATTCAATGTGTCCTCTTCGTTTAAGGGTCTGGACACTCGTGGGGAACTGCGTGCTTGCTTTGCCGGAGGCTCGTCGTAAAGTACTTTTAAAAATGATTCGGCCATCTGATCAAAGACATGTATTAAATTAAAGTCAAATTCTTGTTTATTATTTATGTACTTACAATTAAAACGCAATCGTCACCTGAAAGACAATTTCTGCGGGACTGTCTTATTAGAGATGACAAGTCCAACATATATGGACAATATTGCGATGATTCTTTTGCAATTTTTGTGATAATTTAATAAAAAAAATATATATTTTGCATTTTTCTTCTTCTTTATTGGCCCGATGCTTGCATCACAACCGTTTGACGGTCGCGGTGTACTTCTGTTTCGAGGACACTAGGTACTTCGTCTTGTCCTCGTTTACCGCTAAACCCATTAGCTCAGACTGCTTCTCAATCTCTGAAAACGCCTTGCTTACTGCCTGTTCGGTTTTGCCGATAATGTCAATATAATCGGCATATGCGAGTAGCATTACATCTTTATTAAAGATGGTGCCCGATCTGTTGGCATTTGGGCACTGGCGCAGTATATACTCCATCAGCAGATTAAAGAAGTCACACGATAAGGTGTCACCCTGCCTAAAACCTCTTTTGGTATCAAAAGGCTCGGAGAGGTTCGTACCTATTTTGACGGAGCTTTGAGTGCTTCTCAACGTCATCATGCAAAGTCGAACGTACTTTGCTGGAATACCTAAAGTAGACAGGGCTTCGAAAAACCTTGACCTTAATTAGTCTTAAATTTCACTTTTAGTTAGTGTTTTTTTATTATTTTTTTTTTTTTTATTGTATTCTCCTAATTTTTTTTCTCTTTATATCTGATGTATTTTAGTTTTATTATTATTTTTTTCCTTTGCCTCTATTCTGGTTTTGTTTTTTTCCTCTTCTCTATCTCTATATCGTAAAAGTTTTTGGTAGCTCTAATAACGTCTCTGACTACAGTTGGCTGTGAATCGGGGCATAGCTGGCCGGACGGGCAAATAAAACTCCCCCATCGAGTCGGAGTCGTTATTAGTTATTTTGTAATTTTGTTAGTTTTTCTTTGTTAGGCTTTCTTAGTCAATAAGGCTTTTTTATAACGTATGTGAAATTGAGTTGACAGCCTTTTTTTGTCTACTAAATAAATAAATAAATAAAATAAAAAAAAATGATCGGCGTGTCGAAAGCGGCTTTGTAATCGATAAAAAGATGGTGATTTTCAATGTTTCTCTCATAGGTCTTCTCCAGGATTTGGCGCAATGTGAATATCTGGTCTGTGGTGGATTTACCAGGTCTAAAGCCACACTGATAAGGTCCAATCAGTGTATCAACAAGCGGCTTTAGACGTTCACAAATAATGCGGGACAGAACCTTATATGCGATGGGGAGGAGACTGATCCCGCGGTAGTTGGCGCAAACTGCAGGGTCTCCCTTTTTAAAGATTGGACAGAAAACACTTAGATTCCAATCGTCGGGCATGCTTTCGTCAACCCATATACGGCACAGAAGTTGGTGCATGCACCTTACCAATTCATCGCCTCCAGCCTTGAACAATTCAGCGGGCAACTCATCAGCGCCTGGCGACTTGTTGTTCTTTAGCCTTCGTATGGCTAAACAGACTTCCTGTTGGGTCGGGGGGTCTATCTCTATGTTGTCGATTGGTGGCATCGTTACTTCTCTAGAGGCGGCATCATGTTCGTCATCGCCTCCCAGTAGATTGGAGAAGTAACTTCTCCATTTGTTAAGCGCCACTTGCGGATCTGTGACCAGCTTCCCCTGTTCGTCTTTGCATTGTGCGACTCTGGGCTTGAAACCTTCTGTTAATTGCTTAATCTTTTGGTAAAATTTTCGAGTCTCACTCATTATTTTACATTATCTAGTTCTATTATGCTGATTCTTATCCAAATTAGTTATCCAAACTGATTTACAAAAGTCCTAGCAATTAAAATACTCGGACTATCATCACAAGTTTGCCAAAGTTTGTTCTTACATTTGACTTGCAAGATCAAACCCGGCAAATGCGATAACAGTTTGACAAACATGAAACAGTTTGACATGTTGAAAATGAAAAAAAGTCAAAATAAAACGAATTTTTAATTCGTTTTTTACTTTACAATATAGCTCTTAGCAAGCACTTTAATTAGTGTTAAAGTGTTTGTCTAGAGAAATTCGGTTTCCAAAATAATGACAAAATTGGATGCGATTCGAACGTGACAAAAACAGAAGTGGTTTTCGGGAGCAGCTATATAAAGACAAATTTTAGCGAAACCTAAATCAATAACTAAGCCCAAATAGTTTTAATATCTTATGAATGAATAGTTCTTTGAAATGTATATTATTTGATTTTAAAGCCTTGAGTACTTTACTTGTAAAAAAATATTGTAGCGAATTTTGTGTTCACTTGGGACGCGCCATCTAGGTCAGCTGAGCGGTTACTGATTATACCCGTTACTCGTCGGGCGCAAATGTATGTAACAGGTAGAAGGAATCATTTCCGACCATATAAAGTATATGGGCGATTCCATGAAAAATCGCCCACTGGGATTTTTTTTGGATCGAAATAATTTTTTTCGTATTCCTTGTAGTAAAATAGTATATACGTATTTTCAGCATTTTGGCGAAATACACTTAATTCGCGGGTAAAGTCGATTTGAAAATTGACATATTTGAAAAATTTAATTATTTTCAATTGCTTGCTATCCAAAGCCATTGGTAATAAAAATTTTTAAAAAATCTGAAAATTAACATTTGAATCCAAGCTTTCAAATAACTCACACTAAATAATTTTTAAATTTTTCTTTGGTCTTCAAATCGCGAAAATAAGTAAACAAAAATTAATTGCCGCGAAAGGGATTTTTTTTTTGTCTTCATTTTTTTCTCAAAATTTGGTCTTGTATGCAGTAATTTACTGTATTAAGCTGTAAATGGGCAATCCAATAGTTCCGGAGTTATGGCCATTTTTCATTTATTTAAATTAATTTTCTGTAACAATATCAGATTTAGTATGTTTAATTTTAAGAGGGTAATATTTTTGTGGTCGAATATAGTGAAGTATATCATCATAAAAATTATTTTAACAGATCGGCGGAGTGGCATTTCCATGCAACAGCCCAAAGGGCCTTGCGATGGAGCTGGATATACACTAACGAGAGCATAAGTTAAAGTCGGCTCTAACCGACTTCGATATACCCGTTACTCATGAAAGACATGTTTAACAGTGTTCCTGCGTTCCTTAGGGTAACCATCAGAAAAGTATGCAACATTTTTTTAGGGTGGGTAGCGGGGGGGCTCGGTTTTTTGCTTATAACTTGAGAACCGTTCATCCGAACTTCATCATTTCTTTGGCAAATCGATTCATTTTGCTAATTACTAACTATCTCCAGAGGGTACAAATTGTCTATCTTTAAAAATGTAGGAGATATAACGTTTTTTTCAAATTGCGGGGGCGGGAGGGGGCGTGGCCAAAATTTGAAACAAACTTGATCTGCGTGCAGAAAAAAGAAGCATTTGTCCCATACATGTCAAACCTCTATCTCTTACCATCTCTGAGATTTAGGTGTTCATACAGACAGACGGACAGACGGACGGACGGACAGACGGACAGACGGACAGACGGACATAGCTATATCGACTCGGCTGTTGATGCTGATCAAGAATATATATACTTTATATGGTCGGAAATGATTCCTTCTGCCTGTTACATACATTTGCACGACTTTAGTATACCCTTTTTACTCTACGAGTAACGGGTATAAAAAGAAGGGCTAGAAGGGCAAGCATTCAAATGATTACCGATAAACAGATTACCCCTGCCCTGGAACTTTTGTGAATGGGTCAACTAATTTTTACCAAACATCACAGTAAGATACAGAAACACAAATTACTAAAGTAGGGCCACAGAATTATTAAAACTACGATTTAGGAAATGCCAAACTATACAAGGGACACTCTATTCAACCACAAAACAATTATCTTCTTAAAACCAAAACATTTTCACATTCTGAAACATCTGATATTGTTAGTTCCTAAAAAAGTGAAGTTTAATAAATGAAAAATGGCCATAACTCCGGAACAATTGGATTGCCCATTTACAGCTTAATACAGTAAATTACTGCATACAAGACCAAGTTTTGCGAAAAAAATGAAGACAAAAAAAAAATCCCTTTCGCGGCAATTAATTTTTGTTTACTTATTTTCGCGATTTGAAGACCAAAGAAAAATTTAAAAATTATTTAGTGTGAGTTATTTGAAAGCTTGGATTCAAATGTTAATTTTCAGATTTTTTAAAAATTTTTATTACCAATGGCTTTGGATAGCAAGCAATTGAAAATAATTAAATTTTTCAAATATGTCAATTTTCAAATCGACTTTACCCGCGAATTAAGTGTACTTCGGCAAAATGCTGAAAATACGTATATACTATTTTACTACAAGGAATACGAAAAAAATTATTTCGATCCAAAAAAAAATCCCAGTGGGCGATTTTTCATGGAATCACCCATATATATTCTTGATCAGCATCAACAGCCGAGTCGATATAGACATGTCCGTCTGACCGTCTGTATGAATACCTAGATCTCAGAGATGGTAAGAGATAGAGGTTTGACATGTATGAGACAAATGCTTCTTATACTTGCAGGCAGATCAAGTTTATTTCCAATTTTGGCCACGCCCCCGCAATTCGGAAAAAACGTTATATCTCCTACAGTTTTAAAGATAGACGATTCGTACCTTCTAGAGATAGTTAGTAATTAGCAAAACGAATAAATTGTACAAAGAAATAATAAGGATCGGATGAGCGGTTCTCAAGTTATGAGCAAAAATGTAAAAAATAGCCGAGTTTAAAAAGTGTTGCATACTTTTTTCACCCCAAAGCTCCATTTACACGACCTGATCGCTCAGATGAGTTTTCGTCAGACGAACACTGTAACTCGATAAATGTCACTCAGATGAGTGCTCAGGCCAAATAGAACCGGTTCTATTTCGTCTGATCGCTCATCTGAGTAGCTTCATGTCTACTCAGACGCCTTAGATGAGTGATCAGGTCGTGTAAATAGAGCTTAAGGAACGCAGGAATACTGTTAAACATGTTTTTTCATGAGTAACGGGTATATCGAAGTCGGTTTGAGCCGACTTTAACTTGCGCTCTCGTTTTTAGGTTGGTGTTGGGGCAAAACCATTCGCACGGGCGGGACGCTTTAACGGGGCAGCAGGCGGCACACAGCCAAGCCTATGCAAAGGGGAAGAATAAGTCTGCCAAATAATTCGGTTCAATCCTTTTATTCAGTTGCCGTACAATTGGACAATTAGGTTAAACACGTGTGTCCACGTTCAGATCGAAAAACTAAGTCTATCAGGCCTGTTCCGGTTTTCACTTTCGACAAAATTTGTCGAATTCGAATTGGTTAAATGTACTGTTGCATAAAATTGATTTGGTTTAGCAGATTACAATGTTTTCACTTGAATCCGTCGTGTAAAGAAGAACTAATAACTGAAGGTTTGATACGGTTTTCCTTGCTTGTTTAATAGAAAATAGGACATGTAAAAAATTCGAATTGACTTTAGTCAATTCCCGGATTAAGATCGTAGATTCGTTACAATATTTATCTCTGTCGATACGTGACATGTCGAACGTGACATTTTTTTCCAGTATGTATCAAGAGGTAAAATGCTTTATATATATTCATGTAATTGAAATTTATTTAATAACTAGCTATATCCCGGCGTCGCTCTGAATCTTAAAGTTCTGTTTTGTATGTTTCTTTCACAATATTCAAAACAAGAAGGCCAAGCTAACTTCGTCTTTGCCGAAGGTTTTATACCCTTGCAAATGTTTTAATACATCAGAGTTTAATAAAGCCAGCATTTAAACCATCAATATAAAAACAAAAAGTTGTTCTTATCAAAACCCACTTTTCGACTGATAGTTCCCATAAATCTGTGTAAAAGCGTATAATATTAATAATCTCTGAATTGGGAGACGTTAACACTAAAAACAAAAATGTTTTCTCATTAAAACCCACTTTTTGACCTATAGTTCCTATGGCACCAGAGATATAGTATTAGCAGCGTGCGGACGGACGGACAAAGCTCAATCGACTCAGCTCGTCGCCCTGATCAAGAACATATATAGTTTATGGGGTCGGAAATGAATATTTCTATGCGTTGCAAACTTCTGGGCAAAATTATAATACCCTTTGCAAGAGTATAAAAATGATCGATTTCGTCTTACCACAATTAATTTGGTTCAAAACGCTTAAAACGCCCATAAGAAACATTGATAAGAAAAAACTATTTTTGGTCAGAAAATTTTACACATCCGATGTCGAACGTGACCAACATTTTTTTTTTTTTTTTTTTTTTTTTATTTATTTAGGTTTGACAAAGTTCTGTCAACATTGCTGGGTACAATTCAAAAAAGACAGTATATTGTTTCTTACATCTAACACAGAAGAGTGAGCAGAGAAAAGATGGTAATGCAAATTATAATCAATACACAAATTGCGGAAAGGTTCATAGTGAGCAAAATTTGTTAGGCAAGGCTGTAGGTAGATCGGAGAGAAATTTCTAGTTAGGTGCGAAGGAACCGCAAGATTTTTTTGGCATAACAGAGCACAAGAGTCAATATCACCTGATAAAAGTTTGTGAATAAAAAGCACACAATGGCACGTCCGACGGTTCTTAAGAGATGGAAGATCAATTAAGAGTAATCTATGCTCGTATGGTGGAAGATGGTTGGTGGGATCCCAGTTGAGGCCGCGGAGGGCAAAAATTAAAAACTGTTTTTGAACTGATTCAAGCTGGTCTTTATATTTTTGGTAATGCGGTGACCAAACACACGACCCATATTCTAGTATTGGTCGTACCAGTGACACGAATAAATGTTTAGTCAGATACGGATCGTTAAATTCCTTGGCCCATCTTTTGATAAACCCAAGAACTCCCATAGCTTTGTTAGAGATGACAGAAATATGATTATTGAAGCTTAGTTTAGGGACAAAGCCTATGCCCAAATCGTCAACCACGTAAATGCGTTCGAGGGGTTTGTCATCAATCGTATAGTCGAAAAAATACGGCAGTGTGCGATGAAAAGTCATACATTTACACTTTTCAGCGTTTAGTGGGAGGCAATTAACTGAACACCATGTATGCAGAGAGTTTAAGTCCAACTGAAGAAGGAGAGGAGACATCGGTTCGTTATAAGACAAGCAGAGTTTTAGGTCATCGGCATACATCAAGGAATGTGAGTGAAGCAAGACATTAGGGATGTCGTTAATGAAAAGATTAAACAGTAAAGGTCCAAGATGACTTCCCTGAGGAACTCCGGAGAGTACACTGATGGACTCAGAAAGCGCCGAATTGAAACGGACACGTTGGGAACGGTCTGTCAAATAAGCCTTTATCCAGTTAAGAAGACTTGGAGGAAATCCAAGTAAATACAATTTGTGAAGAAGGAGATCATGATTAACAGAGTCGAAAGCCTTGCTGAAATCTGTATAAATTACATCCGGTTGCAGTTTATTTATGAAACCCGAATTCACAATGGAAGTAAACTCTACCAAGTTTGTAGAAACCGAACGTTTTTTCATAAAGCCGTGCTGAGACTGTGAAATAATTGAGCGACAGGAGTGCTGTATTTGAGAAGTAATAAGCATTTCAAATAGTTTAGGAATGTCGGAAAGTTTAGAGATACACCTGTAATTAGATACTGACGATTAAGATCCCTTTTTATGAATAGGAATGACATAAGATTCCTTCCATTCGTTGGGAAACTCTCCTAATTCAAGGGATAAGTTAAACAGCTTTAAAAGCGGAAAGCATAAAGAAGTAGCACAATTTTTAAGCACACAGCTTGGTACATTGTCAGGCCCGGGAGTATATGACGTTTTAATGGAACGAATACCCGAGAGCAGACACTCTAAATCCAAAACAGGTGGATGAATGCTATTAGAGGGGAAACAGAATAAGGATACGGGTTGTAGGTACCAAAACTAGTCGATGATGCAGAGTAGCAACGCTGAAAAAATTTTGCGAATAGATTTGCGATGTCAGCATCATTATTAGCAGTCACATTATCGAGGGAAAGCGAAGGAGGAAACTGAGAAGATTTGCGTTTGGAGTTGACGAAGTTATAGAACCTTTTGGGGTCATGCTGAAAGCTTATCTTGCAGCTGAGCAAATACTTGTTATAGCATTCGGTATTATGTATCATAAACTTTGAACGAGCCACAGAATATCTAGCGTAGTCCAACAGAGAACCCGAGTTCTTGAACTTCTTGTAAAGGCAAGTTTTTATATTTTTCAAATTAGACAAACTTTTAGTAAACCATGGGGAAGACCGCAGGCGGGAGGAAGTGTACGAAATTGGTACGTGATTTTTTAAAGCAGCATAAATAGCCTCATAGAATGACTTTGAGGCTTCATCCATATTACGACATGTGTCCAGAAAGGACCAATCGCACGTAGACAGAGCCTCATTCAGGGATATGAAATTCACTTTACGAAAACAATAAGATTGGCTTTGATGGGCAGAGATTATAGCGCAGTTCGGCATATCGAGTTCAAAACTTAGTTCTATAGCAGGGTGATGAACATCCTCCGGAAGAGAAAAAGGAGGAACCCTAGATAACGCAGAGTTGGAGATGTCACTAACATATACAAGATCTAGGATCCTGCTCTTACTGTTTAAAATAGAATTCATCTGTCCAAGAGACAGTTCAGACATTACATCGGAGAATTCGTGATGGAAAGCTGGATAAAGTTCGTCGGAATTATCGTAAGGTGACCAGGTTAAGTGAGGAATGTTAAAGTCCCCAACAACTACTAAACGATCACGGTCATTTAAGCGAGATGCAATATGTCGAATTTGATTAGCGTGACTTAGATAAACGGCGATTTCAGATGCGGGAGGGATATACGAGCATGTGAGATATAGTTTTGAGTCGTGTGTTTGAATTTCAACAGCTACAAATTCAATGCCAAGAGATGAATCACAGGGAATAAGCTGAGATGGCCAGATCGCATCGACAGCGACAAGAACCCCACCACCACGACGAATTGGGCGATCACACCTATATATTACAAACTTGTCACTCAGTATCTCGAAATTGGAAATACCAGCATGAAGGGAAGTCTCACTAAAGGCTAAAACATCTTGTACAAAAGATGCACTATTAATAAACAGCGCACTTAGCTTACCGCGCAGGCTGTTTACATTTTGGTAGCCAAGTGAGAAGGAAGATTTTAGTTTTTTGAAACCGAGGCAGCAGAGTGTGGATCGGCACGAGACGGAGGATTGGCACGAGTGGAGAAAAGTCGCGCAATTGTAAACTCAGGCCAGATATCAGGCTGAAGTGCTCTGTCAGCATATAAACCGGGCAGTGTGATCTTAAAGGTCGATATGTCTCGTGTCTTATTAAAACGGAATTTTCTGACTTCTACTTGAGAAAAATCGGAAATATTTAGCTTTGAGCAAAGATGATGTCTCACAAGATCTTCCGTAGCCGATGCCACAAGACGGGAAACAAATATAGATTTTTTAGGAGGTACAGCGGCTAAAGTTCCAAATGTAGCTACGCCTCGGTAGGCATCATTAGATGGATTTCGGGGTACACCTGATAGACCTGTGACAACAGGCGTAGGAGCAGAGGCCACAGCAGCGACCATATTGGTTGCAGCAGCTGAATGATTGGTTACCAAAGCCGTCGAGGCGATGGCATCGGCAGGGCCTACAGGAGCCGCAACACAAGAAGCTATAGGTACAAGAGCAGAGGACCCAACGGCAGCTATAGTTGGGGCAGCGGCGGGTTGATCATTTACCACAGCAAGAGATCCAATGGCTGGTAAGTCACCAACAGGAGCGGCAAAACTGGAGGCAGCAATTGCGGCCATAGCTGGAGCGGCAGACGATTGGTCAGTGGAGGCACCAACAGGCGCGGCAGCACATGTCCCGACAGGTGCAGGAGCAGGCACAGAAACAGTTTCAATAGTTGTGGTGGCTGCGGAGTTGTCAGTTACTACAACCGAGGGAAATGCAAAGGGAGCCTCCACAAGGGCAGGAAAGCCCATGGAGGACGTATCCATAGGAGCTGCGGCACTGGTCGCGTCTGGAAGCGAATTCGAGACTCCAGAAGAAGTTCCGGAGTATATAACCGGCACCATAGCCAGAGAATCACCCACAATTGGTGGGAACAGCATCGATGGGGTAACGGCGATGCCGGCAGACGTGGGGGTATTGTACAGTAAAGCAGCAGATCCAGTAGGAGTACAAATAGATTCAGTCGAATTAGCAGCAGAGCGAGGATGGGGAATATTCAATGAGTTGGTTGGGTTCAGAGGTTCGCATTTTTTTCGTTTGGGAGACTTGCTTGTAATTTTTAGACTAAGGAATTGAGAATCCAAAGTTAAAAATTTCTCATGCAATTTCAGAAATTCAGTGCGAACTTCCTTAAAGCCAGAGCGCGTTTGCCGCATAAACGTTCGCATTTCATCTTCAATTTCTCGGCAATCCACGCATGACCAGGTCAAACCAATCCGTTTAGAGATGTAGTCACTCACACGTCCTGTTAAGCCAGCACATTTGATATGAGCACAGTTGGTGCAAAGCCAGCAGATGACGTAGGAGTCGCCAGCGATATTGCCACCAAACTCACACTTTTTCATAGTGCATGATATACTCATATTGAAGAGATTTAAGAGTTACCAAAAAGAGAACAATGGGTGAATCTATAACAGATGCGTCCGTCCAAACGATGGCCAGCGGGCTAGGTAGCGGCAGTTGCACTTAAGAGAGAGTGGCAGCGAAGGCAGTCCAAAAATTGATCGTAAGCCACACAAAAAGTTTGCTGTTTGTCGCTGAGAGTTATGACGGCAACAACAATTGTTAGCAGGGAGTACGGGATCGCGCTCACGTTGAATAGCGAAATGCAAGGTGCAGAGAGCAAGCGCACAACAACACGCACACAGTACCAGAGAGTGCACAAAGCAAAATCAAAACAAAAGCAATGCTTTGGTATGTTTGCAGATTTGATCACTTTAACTTATAATTGATTTGAAATTAAACTTTAGACCGCTAAGTTAACATAGACTTGGCAAGAATAGTTTGAAATAAGACACTTGATTCCGTCGGCGGGTTTAAAGAGTTAATATTTGCGTAAAAGCTCAAATCAGGAAAAAAATTGGAGGAGCGCAGAGACACACGACCGGCTTCTTTGACAGCTGACTCGTATTTTGAACGGTTTAAAAACATAAAAGAAAAATTGTATTCCAATTGTGTTTTGTTTTAGTAAATTGCTTACTTTAAACTCTGTTTGTGCTAAATTTTCGGAGCACTTACTTCTTTGATCTGCGCCACAATGATATCAAATGCTCTTTTTCAATGTCGAACGTGACATTGAAAAGAGGACATAAGCAAGCTAAAAATTTACAGTTAATCGAGTTGGCATTGTACTCTTTCCATTTATCTTTAAGTGTTTGTGGTCTGAGTGAAATTTTGTGGAACACTCTTTATCATGTATATTCAATCTTACCGAAGATAAAATTAAAAAGGGCAACCAATTAAAAATGTCACATATAGAGAAAAAGCACTTGTGCAACTTTGCAGTGGATATGCTCATCATGGGTAGTTAATTTATGTTTAAGTGGCTTAAATTAATTGAATATGAATGTTTTTGAACAATAAAATGATAATATAAAAATTCTACAAGAACTTTTAATTTGTTGGTCTCGGTGGACCTTTTTTTGGAAATGCCCATATGGAAAGATAAATTGGAAATCCATCTATGCGAAATAAGTTGTGGTGAAGAAATTTTAAAGAAAGCTGTACTACTTAAGTCTATTGGATCAGAACCATACCGGTTGCTACATAGCCTGTGCGGTCCTGGTTCTCCTGTGTCCAAAACTTACAAGGAGTTATGTTTAATGCTAGAGAGTCACTACACCCCACCAACAACTGTGTTTCATGAAAAAAAAAAATTCTACGCAGCAACCAAACTCGAAACTGAAAGCACATCAGATTGGTTTGCCAAAGTGAAACAACTTGCCATTAACTGCAAGTTTGGTGCAAATTTAAATGCCTTCGTTTTGGATCGTTTTGTCACTGGCCTTCCAGACAAACTATTCGACAAATTCTGTGAAGAAGATCAAACCCTAACCCTAGAAACTGCGATACGTAAATCCATAATTTTGGAGACGAAGATGGTAACAAAAGCAGAAGAAGCACACAACGTGCATGCAGTCAACGAACAACGGTACGAGGGAAACTACAGAATCAACAGCAGCGGCAGCACATGGCAAGGCAACAACAACAATAGAGGCAAAGAGAAAGGAGCGAACGCAGACAGCAAGAAGATCATAATTCACAGTCATGTAAAAACAAAAACAGCAAATGTCTTATCTGTGGAAAAATTGGGCATCTATCGAGCATCTGCCGTAAAAACAACAAAAATATTAATTATGTTTTAAGTTCTAATGAAAATGTATCTAACATAATATCGAATAGTAATACTGAGGCGTATAAAATATCAGTAATTATTGATGGCACCATCTTGGAAATTATTTGCGACACTGGATCTCCATGCGCTTTGATTTCTCAGAATTGTTTCAACACTCAGCAACTAAGTAGACCATGTTAATGTTAAACCATGCGAAATGAAATTCATAAGTTATACAAGTGATAAAATCAAAACAATCGGTGAGTTCTATGCAAATGTAACCTACAATGGGACCATGAAGCCTTTAAAAATTATAGTTGTCAAAAATGACAGTCAACCCCTGCTAGGAAGAGATTTTCTCAGAACATTTAAATTTGAAATTACACAAGTAAACAACATAAAAGTAAATACTCAAAACATTGCTGAAGAAATTAAAAGTGAACTTAAAGAATTATTTGATGTTGAGCTTGGTACTTATAAATTAAGTGAGGTATCATTGCCAATAGATGAAATGGCAACATTTTTCAAACCAAGTGCTGTTCCATTGGAAATGTAAAGTAGAAGACGAACTTAGAGATCTTATTCGAAGAGTTACTTTAGAACCAGTAAATCATTCAGATTGGGGAACAGCTTTGGTTCCAGTCTTGAAATCAGATGGTAATCTACAGATATGTGGAGATTACAAAGTCACAATCAACAAATTGTTAGTTGATTACAAGTATCCACTTCCCCGTATCGACGAAGTTTTTGCTGCTTTGAGCGGAAGTGAATTGTTTTTTAATTTAGATTTGTCCAGTGCACTGTGGGCCAGAAATCTCATTTTTTGGCCAAAACTCTGGCATTTCTGCACCATGCTAGCTAGAAAGCTGCAATTTTCGACAAAATGATCTTAAAAGATTGAACTTAAGTCACATAATTTAAATAGCAACAAAAAAATTGTATATGATATTGATAACTCAAATCAAAGTCGAAAAATATTTCAACTTTTTCGTTTAATAATTATTATTATAGAAATACAAGTGAGAAAGTCGGTCAAGCCCGACTATAACATACTCTGTACCTGGAGTAGAAGCTGAATGCAATGCTGGTGCTGCGCTTATCTCAAAGTCTCTCTCTCTTTTTCTCTCTCTCTCATTCTCTCTCTCGCTCTCTCTAAGATTGTGTGTTAGTTGTGAATGGGTGGGAGGGGGTGGGGCGAGGGAGAAGTACTTTTTTGCTCATAACTTGAGAACCGCTGATCCGATCTTTATCATTTCTTCGGCAAATCGATACATTTTGCTAATTACTAACTATCTCTAGAAAGTACGAAACGTCTATCTTCAAAACTGTAGGAGATATACCGTTTTTTCCGAATTGCGGAGGCAGAAGGGGGCGTGGCAAAAATTGAAAATAAACTTGATCTGCCAGCAGTTATAAGAAACATTTGTCCCATACATGTCAAACCTCTATCTCTTACCATCTCTGAGATCTGTTTGTTCATACGGACGGACGGACAGACGGACAGACAGACGGACAGACAGACGGACAGACGGACAGACAGACGGACATGGCTATATCGACTCGGCTGTTGATGCTGATCAAGAATATATATACTTTATATAGTCGAAAATGATTCCTTCTCCCTGTTACATACTTTTGCACAAACTTAATATACTCTATGTACCTTCGGTACAGAGTATAAAAATTGTAATTAAATTTTACCCAATTCTTGCATAGAAGTACATATAAGTACCACATAACTTAAAAAAAATGTATGTGTCTTGATATCTTTAATGGTTTGTGAGATATTGACCCATGAAGTTTTTGACTTTGACTGCCCACCCTGGCGAGGATTTTCAGTCAATATGACTACTGTAACCGTTTTTTCCATCTGTTTTACCTCCTCTATAAATTCAATACTTAAAACAATTAAATAAAAATAAAAATTTAATTAATTAAAAATCTAATTTTTTTAATATATTACAATTTAGTGCTTCTAACAGTATGCTACACATTTTGACACATTGTCTGACACATGTCTTCGTTTAAAAGTATTTTATCACAGAATGCATGTGTTATATTACGAAGTTGAAAAAAAGCATACATCTATGGTGACTGTATAACAGAACAAGATTGATTTCAAATGGGAATATAATTTTCAATGCGATTTTATAAAAATTCAAAGCAAAACCGCGCAAAAGCGCATACCTACAGATATAGTAAATTATTCAAAGATAATAATTAGCAATATTGTAAGCAAATTGAGATAGGTACTGTTGGGTACTCTTAACCCAAAGTTGCAAATTGTAAAAAAACCATCAAAATTTTAGAGTTTTTCCATTTTTTATGTAAACGCTTTCGAATGGAAGCTTCTTGTTAATTTTTATACTCTGTACCAAAGGTACATAGAGTATATTAAGTTTGTGCAAAAGTATGTAACGGGGAAAAGGAATCATTTCCGACCATATAAAGTATATATATTCTTGATCAGCACCACAAGCCGAGTCGATATAGCCATGTCCGTCTGTCCGTCTGTCTGTCCGTCTGTCCGTCTGACCGTCCGTCTGTCCTTATGAACAAACAGATCTCAGAGATGGTAGGAGATAGAGGTTTGACATGTATGGGACAAATGCTTCTTATACTTGCAGGCAGATCACGTTTATTTTCAATTTTGCCACGCCCCCTACCGCCCTCGCAATTTGGATATAACGATATATCTCCCACAGTTTTAAAGATAGACGATTCGTACCTTCTAGAGATAGTTAGTAGTTGGCAAGATGTATCGATTTACCAATGATAAAGATCGGATGAGCGGTTCTCAAGTTATGAGCAAATAAGTAAACCACCCTCCCCCCTCCCGCCCTTACACAACTAACACCGCACAATCTTAGAGAGAGAGAGAGAGAGATAAAGAAAGAAAGAGGCTTGAAGATGAGCGCAGCACCAGCATTGCATTCAGCTTCTACTCCAGAGTATGTTATAGTCGGGCTTAACCGACTTTCTTACTTGTTTATATCAATCTAATGCGATGTGGAAAATAAGAAATCAAGTTCCGGCAGCTGTTGCTTTCCTAACTTTGACTATAATTATACCCTTGGAGAGGGTATATTAAAATTGTTCAGATGTTTGTAACGCATAGAAGGAAGCATCTCCGACCACATATAGTATATATATTCTTGATCAGCATGACGAGCTGAGTTGATTTAGCCATGTCCGTCTGTTCGTTGGTCCGTCTGTTTCTATGCTATCTTCTCCGTCAGTTTAAAAGCTATCTTAACCAAACTTTGCACGAAGTCTTTTGGTACTAATGCGCAGTACATTTGTCGGAATCGGCCGGATCGGATGACTATATCGTATAGATGCCATAGAAACGATCGGTCGAAAAAGTAGTTCTAGTGAGAAAAACTTTTTTGTTTTCAAAATTTTGTAAAAATTGTGGTGCCATATAACAAAGTGGCAGGCAGATATCATGCTCCAAGGGTATATAAACTTTGGTCGAGCCGAAGTTAGCTTGCCTCTATTTATACCCTGTACCCATTGAAAATGGGTAAAAGGGGATCATGAAGTTGTGCAAATGTATGTAACAGGGAGAAGGAAACATTTCCGACCCTATAAAGTATATATATTCTTGATCAGCATCAACAGCCGAGTCGATTTAGCCATGTCCGTCTGTCCGTCTGTCCGTCTGTCCGTCTGTCCGTCCGTCCGTCCGTCCGTCTGTCCGTCTGTCCGTCTGTCTGTATGAACGCGTAGATCTCCGAGACTATAAGAGATAGAGATACAAATTTTTGCATGTACATAGGTATAGGCCGTACGCAGATCAAGTTTGTTTCAGATTTGCAAAATTTCCCCCCCTCCCCCCTTAAACCGCAAAAAACTGTCAGAGCCACAATTTTAAAGTTACAACATCGTCGCTTAATATATATTATCTTAGGCCTATAATCTATTTATTCTGAAAAGCACATTGAAATCTGAGCAAAAACACAGAAGTTATTAACGAAACAATTTTTGCACCCCCCCTCCCCCCACGCTTTGCTAATTACGCATTACGTTTCCTGCTTGCGCCCGCGTGTGTGAGGGCGCGTTTGTGTGTATGTGTGCGTGTGTGTTTGTTTGTGTATGTGTGTGTTTGTCAATTGTACAGGGTATTTTGAAGTCGAGCTAACTCGACTGCAATGGTCTTACTTGTTTTTTTTATTTTTTGCAGCAATTTTCAGAAAAATCATCTTTGAAAGGCTGGCATTCAAAAACTATTTTGTAAAAAGGTACCAAATTTTGCCATAAAATAGCTATATGTATTCAAAATCATTGTCGACCTTCGTTTTATCCATATTCCCAAACAAAAATTGTGACTTTTGGCCAAAATTTCGGGCTGCTGGCCCAGTGTGCAGTGCATACAACCGGCTGCAGGCAATAAGTCCCCAATGAAATAAGTCCCCAAACGATAAAATGAAATAAGGCCCCAAATTTGGGGAGTTATTTCATAATGAAATAATACCCCAATTTAAATTATGAAATAAGGCCCCACTGAAATGAAATAAGGCCCCAAAAAAAATGAAATAAGGCCCCATATTTGGGGTGTTATTTTATAATGAAATAATACCCCATTTTGAAAAATGAAATAACACCCCAATTTTTCAATTCTATTTTTTTTGTTCATTTTATTGCTTTATTCAATTTGTTCAATAAAATAAAAACTATTGGAAATACCTAATATAAAATTTTAAAATATTTTCTTATTTGGATTTTTAGTGAAACAAACTACCTATAAGATTAAATAATAATGAAAATTTTTTACACAAAAATCGCGCGATATTTTTGTAAAAAATTTTCGCCTGCGGCGCTAAGATTGACACAATTTTTTTGATATAATATAAAAAGTTTTCACATAAAAAAAATTTCGTCTGCGGCGCTAAGATTTTTTAAAATAGACAATATAATTATCTCGTCAAAATACAGCATTTTCTGTTCTTTGACGTAGAACAAATTTCCAGTTCGCCGTAATGCAACAATTTTTTCGCACTTCATAATTTTGTCTCGCATTTGAACGTCTGCTTTACACAATGCAAATCACTAAACTGATCAACAAACTCAAAAGCTTATCACTGAACTAATTGTAAAACGGTACTTTTGCACATCTGTACAAAAATGCATCAAATACTAAGTCAGAAAACGCAGGCAGATAAGAAAATTAACCGTTATTGGAATTTTTTCCATATATCAGCAAAAATAAGAGAAATGAAATAAGACCCCAAAAAATTCATATTAAAAATTGGGGTCTTATTTCCGCGAAATGAAATAAGACCGTACACCTAATTTTTGGGGCCTTATTTCATTTCTTCTTTTGGGGACTTATTTCATTTTGAAATTTTATTTAGGAAATAAAGCCCCAAAAAATGAAATAACACCCCAAATTTGAGAAAAAATCGTTGTTTTTGTTTTCCATATAAATTTTTGGGGCCTTATTTCATTTTTTTTTTTGGGGCCTTATTTCATTGGGGCCTTATTTCGCAGCGCCCATACAACCAGCTTGTAAAATGTAAAATTGGCTATACAGCTCCTCCAACGCGGCCAAGCCAAGCTTCTCTCAATCTCTTGGCGTGTGTGCTTTAAAGTTTTCGCAAAAGATGCTTTTTCATAGCGGATTACTTCACAGCTGGCGCCGATAGCTGGTGAAGTGACCGTATGTGTAAAAGCTATTTTCTAAAGAAAGAAAAAAACTTTTATTATTAAATGTTCCGCCCAGCAGTCCAGCACACTTACCACTGGGCCACACACGACCACATACAGCTTGTATTAGATGAAAAATCTCAAAATCTTTGTACTTGGAGTACCCACATAGGTACACTTAAAACGAAAAGACTTTCATTTGGTGTAAAGCCAGCAGCATTCCCAAGAGCACATGAAAACTCTTAAAATTGTTCTAAAAAAGGTACAAACCGTAGGACTCAAGCTTAACATAAGCAAATGCCAATTTTTGCTAGAAAAAGTATCATACTTAGGGTTTACGATTGACAAAAATGGATTGCAAAAGAATATGGATAGATGCAAAAGCTTTATCAATTTTCCGATTCCAACAAATGTGACCCAAGTTAGAGCGTTCATAGGAATGGCTAATCATTATTCAAGATTTGTTTCAAAATTCATACAAAATATAAATCCATTGTACGAACTACTCAAGAAAAATGTTAAATTCAATTGGTCTGTAGAATGTCAACGATCTTTTGAATCTATCAAAACCGAAATTGTTTCAGGTTAAGTCTTTGACAGTTCACTGCCAATCATTTTATCTACAGATGAAAGCAACACAGCTATTGCAGGCATATTATCTCACAGATGGGCATTCCTATTGTCAGGATTCAATTACTCAATTGAATATGTAAAAGGAAAAGCCAATGAAGCTGATGAGCTATCAAGAATCCCACAATTTGAAACGGTGCATGATTTCGAAGAAAGCCACTTTATTAATTACACAGAGTACATCAATCACTTGCATTTAACATTTATAAAAATTGCAAAAGAAACCAAACATGATCCTATTCTTGCCAATGTCATGCAAGCTATCAAAGAAGATAGATTGGGAATGTTGAAACGGAATGAATACGAATATTTTAAAAACGAAGGAATTGATCTTTCTATAGAATATGATTGCACTCTTTGGGGTTATAGAACTGTAGTTCCACCAAAACTCCAGCAATGAGTCCTCGATGAACTACATCGTTCACATATGGGCATTGTTAAAACAAAAGGTTTAGCCAGATCATATGTTTGGTGGCCCAAAATTGATTCAGATATAGAAAGAATGATCAAATATTGTAAACATTGTCAAGAATTGAGCTCTAGTCCAGAAAAATGTTCTTTGATTCCATGGGAACCTACACAATCAGCCTACATGTGTATGTCATGTAGATTTCGCAGGTCCTATTAACAACTATTATATGTGTCGTGGCGCTGTGAATTTGTAAGCAGCCTGAGTAGGCTGGGCGTAGGTTTTGGGCCTACTCGTTTTGCATTGTCATGACGTCTTGTCAGTAATGACAGTGTTGGTAAAACAGTGCCTGGAATAGAGTTGCTCAGAAAGGTCTAATCGAGTGAGATGGACTGAGCTGCTGCTGGACGTAGTCCCTTGAGTGTGAGTGAGATGGCAATGAGTGCCATCAGAGTAGGCCGGGTAACTATATTTGACAATAGAAAATTATTAAGTTTGACCTGGGCAAAGGGAGCACTCACTTTCTCTCGGGAATTCGTTGAAAACGCACAGCTTAAATTAAAACTAATATAAACAAAACTATGGAAAACCTTTCAAAAGAAACTAACTCGACATCAGAAGTGGGATCGGTGCCACCACCTACGTTCTCCGAGGAACAGTGGCGCGTTATACTTGAGATGCAGAACCGCAACTTTATACAACTTGCAAAAGTTATGCAGACATCGTCGAACGTGCAGCAACCAACCAAAATCGTCACGCTGCCTAAGTTCAATCCCGAGGTCAAGGGCGTGGATGCGTCTCAATGGTGTTTAACTGCTGACATCATATTATCGGAGCAGCCTTTAGAAGGAAGTCGGCTCATTATGGTGCTGAGCAACTCGCTGGAGGGTAGCGCTTCGCAATGGCTTACCCAAATATCGTATCCCGGCATGAAGTGGGAGCAGTTTAAGGAATTATTTATTCAACGTTACGAAAACGAAGAGACACCGGCGGCCATGTTTTTGAGTTTGCTTAACAGCCGCCCGACTGACAGCGAGTGTCACGCAGTATATGCAAGTCGTCTGGTGACATCTTTAACAACGAAGTGGCGAAACATGAGTGTCGAAGAGATTGCCGTTTCAACCGTGCTGGCACATATGGCGAATTTTGACAGCCGACTACAACATATGATTTTCACTTCGAATGTCAAGACCAGAAGCAAGCTGCAGATGGAATTAAAGGCATTTACTTTCGACAAGAAGCGCAGATGCACCCGTGAGGATACGACTGAACCGGATCGCAAGAAAGCAAAACCGTCAAGCATCATATGCCATTTTTGTAAAAAACCAGGACTCAAAATGGCGGACTGTAGAGCTAAGAAGCGACAAAGTGAGGAGGTGAGACGAAGAGTTATCAGTCTGATATGACGATTTGGTATCCGTCTGGGTGAGACGAAGAGTTATCCGTTTAATATAACGTTGTGGTTTCCGTCTAGGTGAGACGATGAGTTCAGTTGGAACGATGCGAAAGCCGCCAAGTTTTGCGAAGGCCTAAGAGTGTGGCAATATGAGGTATACAGGCGGAAGACCAGTGAGTGGTATTTTTGTGACAAGAGAAAGTACTTAACATCAGAGAGATTCGAATGTAATGAAAATTGTCTAAATGTAATTAAAGAGAATGTTAAAGATGATTTATGTAATGCGAATGTAATAGAAATCGAAAAAGTTACATAAGAAATAAATTCTGTACAAGATTTAATTGTTCTTTGTGATATCCTAATCAGTACACGAGGACGTGTAAACGTCAGGATGGCCGTGTCGTGGCGCTGTGAATTTGTAAGCAGCCTGAGTAGGCTGGGCGTAGGTTTTGGGCCTACTCGTTTTGCATTGTCATGACGTCTTGTCAGTAATGACAGTGTTGGTAAAACAGTGCCTGGAATAGAGTTGCTCAGAAAGGTCTAATCGAGTGAGATGGACTGAGCTGCTGCTGGACGTAGTCCCTTGAGTGTGAGTGAGATGGCAATGAGTGCCATCAGAGTAGGCCGGGTAACTATATTTGACAATAGAAAATTATTAAGTTTGACCTGGGCAAAGGGAGCACTCACTTTCTCTCGGGAATTCGTTGAAAACGCACAGCTTAAATAAAAACTAATATAAACAAAACTATGGAAAACCTTGCAAAAGAAACTAACTCGACATATGCTAATATTTGTAGATTCTTTTACAAAATGGGTAGAAGTTGTTAAAACTAAAGAAATAACGTCACATTTTATAATTCATTCGTTAAGGGAAATCTTTTGGCGATACGGACTAGTAGATACACTTGTAAGCGACAGTGGAAGACAATTTACATCTAGTGATTTCAAAGACTTTACAAGTAAAAATGGCATAAGGCACATATTTACAGCACCGGGACATCCCGCGTCTAACGGCCAAGCTGAAAATTTTGCCAAAACATTAAAGAAGTCACTAAAAGCATCGTTAAATGGCAACGTAAGCCGAGACTTTGACACGATTTTAAATCAATTTTTATTTGATTATAGAAATTCTAAACATTGTACGACCGGAGAAAGTCCTTCAAAACTGTTCTTTGGTAGAGTTCTAAAATCTCGATTCAGTTTACCTCAACCTCTTTTAGTAAGAGATAAAATGATCGAAAACCAAGAGAAAAGCGTATCCAATCACAAAGGTAACAGAACTATAGATTTTAATAAAAATGAACCAGCTTTTATTCGTGATTACCGTGACCCTAACAAACCTAAATGGTCAGAAGCTATAGTTAAGCAACAGCTAGGCCCAAGGTCTTACATATGCATACATACCCTCAACAATAAGGAAATTAAACTTCACTGTAATCAAATGCGTAAAAGAACAGAAATGCCAACTAAAGCTTGGTATGGAGATACCCGCGAAATACCCGCGAAATGAAAAAGTCCATATAAAAAAAATGATTTCGCACGGATTTCGCAAGTTGCTGTTTCGTGAGTTGGTATGGAGTTCACGCGCGAAATTCGCATATCGATATCACAGCGTTGCCACCCGACGTCAACGTGTCACGCGATAGTCACTCGGTGTGAAATATATGTAAAACATATTTTTCGTACTCTACATGGCGGTAGACACTCATATACATGCAAGTGTTGTGGCGCGGAGTTTTTAAATGAGTAGGACAACTATACAAAAACATTAAAAAGGCTGAACATCTTTTTATTGGAGGAAAAGTTGATGGCGGCTTAACAAAAAAGATCTGTAAATGTATAGATATTTATTGATTTTAATTATGCTATTCATAATTGATTGTTTTTGCTAGGAGATCATTGCAACGCGGCTTGGACTTCGTTAAAGGACAGCGCCACCGTTCGCTGGCGGCGTCCTAAGCACGCCAAGAGTGAAAGCGGTGGTGGAGTATCCATCGCAATGATGTGAAGAGGCAGTTAGCTCCACTTGTGTCGTTTTTGACCAAATTGTCGGCACAAGGTCGAATCGGCCATTTCCCTAGTCGTGCCCAAAGAGTACCAATTGCCAATTGGACCAAATGATTGAAAAGTTACAAATAAAGGTAACGATGAACCTACAAACGATTTTTTTTTGCGATTTATTTAAGTCATACAACTGCCTCCACATGGATCTTCACAGGAAGTAATTAATTAGTTTAAATTGTCCCGCCAAATTAAATTTGAAAACAAAGCAACTAGAGATGAGCGACATATTTCGCACTTGCTATCAACGAAATAATGTGCAGCGATTTCGCACACTTTTCGCAAGTATCTCCATACCAAGCTTTAGTTGAAAATTTTTTGTCACCATACTTGTTATTTATTTGTTCAAGGATTTTAGTCAGATGAATGCAGGTATCCGTTTTCTTCTACAGACTCACATATGTATATGCAACATGTTTATGTTCACCTCGTCAAAACTTCGTGGCTTTCTATTAAACTCTGCAGGTATAAAGGAAACAATTGCCATTGATCGTCGGTTTAGTTCCATTTTATGTGCACTTGTGAACCTAAAACGGGTACATTCATTAGTGGTATTCCTGAAAGTTGATTTGCTTTTGATTTGCTTTCGTGAAAGCAAAAGCAAAGCAGTTGGTGGAACGACCCTGATTTCATTTTGATTTGCTTTCAATTGGCGAAAAATTTAAACAATGGCGCGAAAGCAAAAAATTACGAATGAGCTTGTAAAATTGAATTTTCTAATCTTTAACAATAGTATGTGGGCAGAATCTGTAATTTTAAGAAGTTCGCAACTTTACTAAGGTGAATTCAATTAGTTATGTATTTGTTTATGGCCACAGAAAGGGACATGCAATTTGACAAATCCAATGAGGAAGTGACAGGATAAAATTGTAAATTATTTGTGATTTCGAACCTTCTAGGAGAGCTGTGCAAATATTTAACCCTGAACATCTTTGGATACGTCAAGCACAAGCTCCAAGAACTCGAGCACCTACGACTCTGTCCACTGTAGGCCGCGGGCTTTTTTTCCATTAGTCTCATGTGCAGTCTAAGAAGCAATAAATAGTTATCATTAAATTACTTAAATATGGAAAGCACAATAACAAAATAACAACGCTCTTCATATTCAAAGCACAATAAAATTTAAAAAAACACGATTCGTGCGGAGCCATTTTTTCTAAGAGAGTGGTCACACTAAAACGAAAGCAAATCGAAATCAGCTTCGAGGCTGATTTCGCGAAATCAATTAGTATGACCTAAATTTCCTTACATTTTTTGGGCACACTGGTCATTTTGTATGGAGCAGCTGTGATCAGCTGTTTCGCGAAATCAAATCGAAAGCAAATCAAAAGCAAATCACTTTCAGGAATACCACTATTGTTTAAAATCATTTTAATCATCTTCCTTGTTATTCCCAAGTCAAGAAATGCATAGGATCTACATGAAATTGAGTTATCATACCGATCCCAATACTTTTAAGCAGGGACCGAAAATAACTGTTATTTTGCAATTTTTTGATTAGATAAATTAATATGAAGCATTTACTTAAAAGCTGTTCTGCTAAGTGACACAATAATAGTTTCGGTTCAGATAATAATGTTCGTTCTACGCTAACTTGTGTTGCAGGAACACTGTGTATTACTTTTGCAAATTGGTATAGATATGGCATATTGAATTGGTTTTCCATCCAATACTTCAAATTGTGTACGGAAACAAATTCTAATTGGGATCTTTATTTGTGATTTCAATCAAAACGAGAGCGTAAGTTAAAGTCGGCTCTAACCGACTTCAATATACCCGTTACTCACGAAAAAACATGTTTAACAGTGTTCCTGCGTTCCTTAGGGTGACCGTCCGTACCCTTGGAGAGGGTATATTGAAATTGCCCGGATGTTTGTAACGCAGGGAAGGAAGCATCTCCGACCACGTAAAGTATATATATTCTTGATAAGCATGACGAGCTGTGTTGATATAGCCATGTCCGTCTGTCCGTCCGTCCGTCCGCCCGTCCGTCTGTCCGTCCGTCCATCCGCCCGTCCATCTGTCCGTCTGTTTCTATGCTATCTCCTCCGTCAGTTTTAAAGCTATCTTAGCCAAACTTTGCACGAAGTCTTTTGGTACAAATACGCTGCACATTTGTCGGAACCGGCATATAGCTGCCATAGGAACGATCGGTTGAAAAACTAGTTTTAGTGAGAAAAACTTTTTTGTTTTCAATGCTATCGCTCCCAACGCTCGTATTTATAAGTTTTTTATGATTTTACATAATTTCAACAAGATTTGTCAAAATCGGACCACTATATAGTATAACTGCCATACAAACTATCAGGCATATATCAAGCTCCAAGGGTCGAGCCGAAATTAGCTTGCCTCTATTTTTTTAAACCCGTTACTCGTAGAGTAACGAGAGCTTAAGTTAAAGTCGGCTCTTGCCGACTTCGATATACCCGTTACTCAAGAAAAGCATGTTTAACAGTGTTCCTGCGTTCCTTAGGGGGACCATCCAAAAAGTATGCAACATTTTTTTATGGAGGGAGGGGGGTAGCGGGGGGGGCTTGTATCACTTGTTTGCTTGCATAACTTGGGAACCGTTCATCCGATCTTGATCATTTCTTCGGCAAATCGATTCATTTTGCTAATTACTAACTATCGCAAGAAAGTACGAACTGTCTATCTTTAAAACTGTAGGAGATATAACGTTTTTTCTAAAGTGCGGGGGCGGGAGGAGGCGTGGCCAAAATTTGAAACAAACTTAATCTGCGTGCAGATAAAAGAACCATTTGTCCCATACATGTCAAACCTCTATCTCTTATTATCTCTGAGATCTAGGTGTTCATACAGACGGACGGACAGACGGACATGGCTCTATCGACTCGGCTGTTGATGCTGATCAAGAATATATATACTGTATATCAGGGATGCAAACCGGTTCTGAACCGAACCGGTTTTTAACCGAACCGAACCACTTTTTTCACTCGTGAACCGAACCGTAAACCGAACCAGTGTGTTTTCAAAAATACTGAACCAAACCCAAAACCGAAAAATAAAATGGTTCGGTTCGGTTCACTTCATCTACATATTAAGTTACTGGCGAATTACCTCCGAATTTTTAATCAAGATTGGTTTGAAACAGAAAATGAGTATGAAATTCTATGGCTGGCAGGCATGCAAAATTAAGGTTAAAAAAAGGAGTTCCGTAATTGTCAACTCTTTGAAAACAAGAGCTCCGCCTGCATTTGAATGCGATTTTTTAGATTCCAGGAATCAAAAGGAAAAAAGGTAGCTAAATCTCATTTAATTTTAATATACAACAAAATTCAAAACGTTAATGAAAACATAACCGATAATTCTTTGAACTCGATAAGTAAAGACGAGTTGGAAATGCTTGCCAAACAACTCAATAATAGGGATTCAATTTCAAGAATCTAGATCTCATATTAACAGTTTTGTTCAGTGAAGTCTATATTAACATAATCTGTTAAAAATAGACCTGCACCAAAACCACTGTTGGGCTGTGTAATTCATGGAACTCGATAAGTAACAACGAGTTGGAAATGCTTGCCAAACAACTCAATAATTCCTTAAAAGATTATTAAATGTTGGAATATTTATCAGGAAAATCAATTTAAGCATAGCTCGAATAGTTTTTAGATGTTCCACTAACACAAGTGTCAGTAGAATGAACATTTTCCAATAATTAATATTATTATTAAGTCAACTAAAATTCCATCATATTGAAGTTAATTTAATTTTCTTAAATCTATATTATTCCTTGTTGTTTTGAATATCACATATACAAGAAACTAATCAACTGGATACTAATTAAATGAAACAGTCTTAAAGATGTAGGATTTAAAAACGAAATGATAACGTTCATACGGAAATTGCCGTTGAAATTTTGAACATACCCGTATAACTGAAAACGTAGGTCTTTGTTAATGAATAATCAGAATACTTTTATCAAAAATATGTTTCTTTAGTTAATAAAATGAATAAAGAGCGAACCGAACCGTAACCGCGGTTCAGTAAGCCCCAAAAACCATGCAATGAACCGAACCGGCGGTTCAAAAACTTGGTGAACCACTGAACCGAACCAGTCCTTATTTCCGAGTGGTTTGCATCCCTGCTTTATATGGTCGGAAATGATTCCTTCTGCCTGTTACATGTATACCCTTTTTACTCTACGAGTAACGGGTATAAATATTTTTCGGATGGTCACCCTAAAGAACGCAGGAACACTGTTAAACATGTTTTTTCATGAGTAACGGGTATATCGAAGTCGGTTAGAGCCGACTTTAACTTACGCTCACGTTTTTTATGACTTTACCATCCTGTCGAGGTTTTAGATTCATTTGTTTTTCTTGATCCTTCTCCTTTCTCCGTCACTAAGTTTTAAAGAACCCTCCATTAGCTTGGTATGGAGATACTTGCGAAAAGTGTGCGAAACCGCTGCACATTATTTCGTTGATAGCAAGTGCGAAATATGTCGCTCATCTCTAGTTGCTATGTTTTCAAATTTAATTTGGCGGGACAATTTAAACTAATTAACAGCGAATTTTTATGGTGGCCTTACTTCCTGTGAAGATCCATGTGGAGGCAGTTGTATGACTTAAATAAATCGCAAAAAAAAAAATCGTTTGTAGGTTCATCGTTACCTTTATTTGTAACTTTTCAATCATTTGGGCCAATTGGCAATTGGTACTCTTTGGGCACGACTAGGGAAATGGCCGATTCGACCTTGTGCCGACAATTTGGTCAAAAACGACACAAGTGGAGCTAACTGCCTCTTCACATCATTGCGATGGATACTCCACCACCGCTTTCACTCTTGGCGTGCTTAGGACGCCGCCAGCGAACGGTGGCGCTGTCCTTTAACGAAGTCCAAGCCGCGTTGCAATGATCTCCTAGCAAAAACAATCAATTATGAATAGCATAATTAAAATCAATAAATATCTATACATTTACAGATCTTTTTTGTTAAGCCGCCATCAACTTTTCCTCCAATAAAAAGATGTTCAGCCTTTTTAATGTTTTTGTATAGTTGTCCTACTCATTTAAAAACTCCGCGCCACAACACTTGCATGTATATGAGTGTCTACCGCCATGTAGAGTACGAAAAATATGTTTTACATATATTTCACACCGAGTGACTATCGCGTGACACGTTGACGTCGGGTGGCAACGCTGTGATATCGATATGCGAATTTCGCGCGTGAACTCCATACCAACTCACGAAACAGCAACTTGCGAAATCCGTGCGAAATCATTTTTTTTATATGGACTTTTTCATTTCGCGGGTATTTCGCGGGTATCTCCATACCAAGCTTAACGTCTGAATAACTAGGTTCCAAAAAAATAAATAAAGTCATGTTTTTATACACGTTACTCGTAGAGTAAAAAAGGGTAAACTAAAGTCGTGCAAATGTATGTAACAGGCAGAAGGAATCATTTCCGACCCTATAAAGTATATATATTCTTGATCAGCGTCAACAGCCGAGTCGATTTAGCCATGTCCGTCTGTCCGTCCGTCCGTCTGTCTGTATGAACACCTAGATCTCAGAGATGGTAAGAGATAGAGGTTTGACATGTATGGGACAAATGGTTCTTTTATCTGCACGCAGATCAAGTTTGTTTCAAATTTTGGCCACGCCCCCTCCCGCCCCCGCAAATTGGAAAAAACGTTATATCTACTACAGTTTCAAAGATAGACGATTCGTACCTTCTGGAGATAGTTAGTAATTAGCAAAATGAATCGATTTGCCGAGGAAATGATAAAGATCGGATGAGCGGTTCTGAAGTTATGGGTAAAAATGTGATAAATGGCCGAGTTAAACAAGCGTTGCATTCTTTTCAGATGTTCACCCTAAGGAACGCAGGAACACGGTTAAACATGTTTTTTCATGAGTAACGGGTATAGCGAAGTCGGTTAGAGCCGACTTTAACTTGCGCTCTCGTTCAATTTATAACCGAAAATTATTTTGTGACCACAACTACGCCAAATAATTTTTGTTGTCTGAAACCATGTAATCCAGTTATCATAGAATAGTTTTTGGAAAACGATAAAGAAGAACAATTTACTCAGTGCCGGCGATTTTGTGACCCAAGACCATTTTATTTGGAACCTCTTAACTCTGTAACATTGGGCATAGTTGCAGCAAGCCAAACTTTGTTAGCCGAAGAAGTAGTGCCAATAGAGTTATTAACGCATAAATATATATGCCTTATGATGACTGTCTCATTTTTACTCCCATCTTACATGCAACATAATTTTTAGATGTTTCCAAAAAAATTCACCGCTTAATCAGAGTATGTGGCTGAAGGGAACTATTAATGGAGTTTGCTGAAGAGGACCCATAACAACTATTAATGGCTCGGATTGAAGTAATGGAGAATTCCGTCCACAAAATTATGGAAAATCAAAATGAGGTGCTGCAGCCCTAGGAGGTTATTTTACGAGACCAAAGCCATATGCTTTGGCCGTGTGTGGCCCAGTGGTTAGTGTGCTGGACTGCTGGGCGGGAGGTCGTGGGTTCGATCCCGCCTCTGAACATCTAATAATAAAAGTTTTTTTCTTTCTTTAGAAAATAGCTTTTGCACATACGGTCACCTTCACCAGCTATTGGCGCCAGCTGTAAAGAAACTAGCCATGAAAAAGCAAATTCTCGAACTTTGCCGTTCGAATCCGGCGTTAAACTGTAGGTCCCTTTCTCTTGTGCGAAAAATTTAAAGCACACACGCCAAGAGATTGAGAGAAGCTTGGCTTGGCCCCGTTGGAGGAGCTGTATAGCCAACATTTACAGCAAAGCCATATGCTTGCAATTCTGAGCAAACTGACTCAAAACGAACTTCCCGATGAACCAAACTTTTCCATATCTGAAATTCAACATCTGGAACGAATGGAAACTATAATAAATACTGACTTTTCTAAATATGTAAGTACAAATTGGCGAGTAACAAAATTAAATAGTTCAAGAATTCATTCCAATTTCCATAGTCAATAAATTTAAAAGAAATTTCTAATGAATTCCTTAAAAATGTCTCTGATTTTATAGGTCAACATATTAAAAGGCATTCTTAATCACGACCTAGTGGGACGAATTGGCGCCATATTGGGAAAGGATCTCATCACAAGTTTCAACTACGATGGCGTAAACGAAAAGTCGTCGTTTAAGAAGTACGAAAAATTAAATGATGCCTGTTTAGTAAGAATTATTTATTTCATGAAATCTACAATATTTGTTTATGTAGTATGTTCATATAGCGAGTACACACTGTAACAACTTTGTTGCAGAATAATACAATGTCAAGTTTTTAAGTGCAATTGTAATTCGATATTTTTATACTCTGTACCAAAGGTACACAGAGTATATTAAGTTTGTGCAAAAGTATGTAACAGGAGGAAGGAATCATTTCCGACCCTATAAAGTATATTATATATTCTTGATCAGCATCAACAGCCGAGTCGATATAGCCATGTCCGTCTGTCCGTCTGTCTGTCCGTCTGTCCGTCTGTCCGTCCGTCCGTCCGTCCGTATGAACAAACAGATCTCGGAGATGGTAAGAGATAGAGGTTTGACATGTATTGGACAAATGCTTCTTATAGCTGCAGGCAGATCAAGTTTATTTTCAATTTTGGCACGCCCCCTCCCGCCCCCGCAATTTGGAAAAAACGTTATATCTTTTAGAGATAGTTAGTATTTAGCAAAATGTATAATTTTGCCGAAGAAATGATAAAGATCGGACGAGCGGTTCTCAAGTTATGACCAAAAATAAATTCCAGCCTCCCCCAACCCCTTCCACGCGCTCACAACCAACACCGCATTTTTATTCAACAACGTGTGAGTGAAAGAGAGAGGGAGAGAGTGAGAAACTTAGAGATGAGCGCAGCAGAAACGTTGCATTCAGCTCCTGCTCTTGGTACAGAGTATGACATAGTCGGGCTTGACCGACTTTCTCACTTGTTTATACATGCACAAGTCAGCATAATTGTTTCAGCCAGAATATGAACATGCTCGCCGCTCGTGGCTCACGCTGCCGCAAAACAAAACATATATGTAATATACATAGGACCGCTGCTTCGCCGCCGAGCAGAGCAGCTTAGCTTAAGATATTTTTAACATTAAAAAACAGAACAATTTTGCCCTAACTTGAACCAAGACGGCGTTTGCCTGCGGCTCGCCATTCTTTAACTCATTTAACAAAAACATGAAAACAATAAAAAGAAACTTTAATAAAACATCAACCATAAAACCTGCCTACTGATTTGGGAACATAAAACGAACCTGGATGAACACACCTTTACATTATAATTTTATTAAAAAATAAATTTTTTCTATATAGATGCACCGAAACCCGACGGATACACCGAAGGGACGTTTGTAAAAGAGATTCGACAAGCTTTTAAAACACACAAGGGTCGAATCGCCAAGAAGAAATATGACAACAAACGAAAGCTTTTGAATGCAGCCAGTACGGAAAATAAACGCTGTAAAAATAGTACTTTCGAAAACCATAAGGAAAACATTGAGGCAAATACAGATGACTCTTTAAATTCATAAATGATTGATTCATTAAAATACCTCATTAAATAACAATTTCATTAAACTACATTACATTGCTCCCATCAAGAAGTGTCCTTAAAATTACCATTTAAAATCATAAATAAAATTATAAAATCGACCTTACAAGTACATTATGTTTTAATTATATTTACATTGCAGCTCCATATATTCACTGTTGACAAAGAAGTACTCTACTTACTTTACAACTTCATACACTAAGTGTGTGAATATGTACTTCAAATGTATTACTACTCAATTCATTACCATATATAAAGAAGTTTAACATTCCCTCTACAGTCCGATACACCTAGTACTGAATAGTGTCCAAGGTTGTAGAGTATTTTTTATACAACTCTATACACCAAGTGTGTGAAGCGTGCATTGCTAGTCCACAAATCCACACACAAATTACGAAATGTTGTATAGTTTGGCGAACTGAACGCATACTTCCTCGCCAACAATTTTTTTTTAAATGGTACATTGAGTTGTGGTCTACAGGCGAAGTTTTTTGTTTTATACGCCCACTTTTCCGATTACATAGAACTCTCTTTTGAACACAGTATGCCAATGAAAAGGGCCAAGCTTATGTAAATGTATACAGAGTAGTAACTGATACTTGAAGGTTGCCAGCCTTCAAAGTGTTTATGAGAACATCAAACTTGTAATGGGCTTTTGCGCCGCTGGGAAATAATTAACAAATTCCTGACAGGAATTTTCCGCAGTGCTGGATACAGGCCTTAAAATGCAAATGCAGAAGCAACATAATGAGGACAGGAATCTGCATTTTCAGAGATGATGATAACTTTTTTAAAAATGTGCTTCAGTAAGGAAGCCATATAAGTCAAAGGTTGGCACAGTTCTCGCCGGCAGTGGCGATCGAGAAAGAGAGATCGAAGCAAACCGGAAGTTCAAGATGGCCGCTAAGCTGACTGTGCAGGGTGATCAAGAATATTTATAGTTTTTAGGGTCGGAAATTAATATTTATATGCGTTGCAAACATCTTGTCAAAATTATAATACCCTTTGCAAGGGTATAACAAAAGATGTAATGCAGAGACATAAAAAAAATTTTCAACCAACCGCTTAAGTTTTGAATAAACTTTATTGGATCGATATGATTTTTAAATTGAAAATGACAAAAGCCCTTTATTGCTTTCTGACTACTTTTGTGGCTTTTATCTTGTTCAGATATATATAAACTTTTGGGGTACATGGTATATTATCGTTTCGTTTCTTGTTTATCCTTTTAGGCACATTTTTTTTTATGTTTTCAGCAAGTATTCTTTGAAAATTTAGCAATTTCTTGACCTCATGATACACTGAAAAGCTAGTACACATCATTACCATTACAGCTAACGGCAAAGGAAGAAAACGGAGGCAGAGGTGAGTGCGCCGATGTCGACGTTTTTGGGTTTGAGTGTGTTTGTGCAAAGCCAGGGCAAGAACAATTGAAGTGCATACGAGGTGAAGCAAAGAGTCATGAAGCACTCAGTTAAATTGTCCAACTGACTGACGCTGGGGCGAGTACAAGTACATACACACTGCGAAGTGCCTGCTCTGCTAGTGCATAGATAACAAACGAGTGCAAGGATAACGAGGATACACGGCACCAACTTCGTCTACGGAAACGGCGCTGAAAATGACGCAACAGAAAAAGCACCGAAAGACATTGAAATATTGAAGAACAATTGGTTTAGGATTTTTAGCCGGGGGCAGGCAACGAAGGAGAAGAGGAGCAACAGAGATGAGGCAAAACTTGGAGAATTTGATATGCAGTCGTTGTGACATTTTAAGATTTTTCTAAAAACCCACCTTCAGCCCACCCAAACCCTGTTTGTTGGAAGAGTTCACGGTGCTCTCGTCTTTGCCTGTTAAATTGTGCGTCACTTGTCAGCGCCAGAGAAATCCTTTTTCTTTGCAAGCGCTTCCTTCATCCTCCGTCAATCACGAATCGTTTTCAGCCATTGAGTGGGACACGTTCGCGTGGAAGTTTTCCAGCTGTGCCGAAAGTTCACCACAAACAAAGCGACACGTGACACGTACTCGACTCGACTTCGAGCTCGTCTCGGCTTTCGTCCTGCAAAACCCCCGCACCTGCTAGTCCCGGGGATTATTTTTAGTTTTTTGGCAGTGTTTTAAAGTTTAAAGCTCTTTTGTGGCATATTTGCATATTAAGTGGCATGCGTTGGGCTTTTGCAACTAACGAAAGCTGTGGGGGAGGGACGAGTCTTTCAGGTGTTGTTGTTGTTAGTTTGCATAGACTTACAGATTTCTGAAAGTTGAAAATGCCAAAAAACACTTTTGACAATATAGGATTACTTTTCCCTCTGTGTGAGAGTGTGTGGCTGCTTGGGTTCTTCTGGAAAGGCGCTAAGGTTTTAAAAGCCGCTGTAATCCCAAAGAGCTGATTGTTGTCCGTTAATGGGGTTTACGATTATAGCTTAATATTAGGGTTCGTAAAATACACAAAAGATATTTTTTTGCCATGATAATAATTATAAATAAAAAAATTTGTATTTTCACACAACACGTGTGTTAGTAACACACTAACAATTTTTTACATAAGAAAAAGTAAATTTTTTTCGTGTTATTAACACACCAATACATATAGAATGTAAAAAATTTCTGAAAATTTTTTACAAATATTGTGTAAAAATTTTTCTGGATTTATTATACCCGTTACTCGTAGAGTAAAAATTTATACTAAAGTCGTGCAAATGTATGTAACAGGCAGAAGGAATCATTTCCGACCATATAAAGTATATATATTCTTGATCGGCATCAACAGCCGTCCGTCCGTATGTCTGTTTGAACACCTAGATCTCAGAGATGGTAAAAGATGTTTGACATGTATGGGACAAATGCTTCTTTTATATGCACGCAGATCAAGTTTGTTTCAAATTTTAGCCCCCTCCCGCCCCCGCAATTTGGAGAAATCGTTATATCTCCTACAGTTTTGAAGATAGACGATTCGATCCTTCTAGAGATAGTAATTATGAATCGATTCGCCGAAGAAATGATAAAGATCGGATGAGCGGTTCTCAAGTTATGAGCAAAAATGTGAAAAATAGCCGAGTAAAGAAAGTGTTGCATACTTTCACCATAACAAACGCAGGAACAATGTTAAACATGTTTTTTCATGAGTAACGGGTATATCGAAGTCGATTAGAGACTTTAACTGGCGCTCTCGGCTTTTACAGATGTTAGCAAACATTTTTTACAGATGTTAGCAAACATTTTTTACACTCGTGTTAGTAACACGCGAGTTACGTCACCGCTTTGAGGTGGACAGTTTCCGAATTTTGGAAAACAATTTTGGTTTAAGGCAATGATTTTTATTGCTTCCGAAGACTTCGGCTTCTGCGTGTTTACTGCTGGCGATCGAGAGAGATCCACAAAGAGAGAGAAAGAGAGTAACGGAGTAGAGAGGTGGAACCAGAGTGAAACCAAGAGCTAGTTCGTAACTTCTCCCCCACCAAAATTGTGGATCGCTAAGTCGATCAAATCAGATATAAGTTTACAATAGTCAAATTTAGTATAATTATAATACATTAGTTAGGACTTATAATTCTACAAAATATTACACTTAAAAAATATATTTTTCTTTTAATTTTTTTTTTCAAATTAATTTTTTGTAATTGATTTTGTAAGTAATTTTTTTGTTTGTTTTTTTGTACTAAATAAGGAATTTTGTATTTTCTTGTAATTCTCGAAATATATTAGCAAAAAATTGTTCTTTTTTCAAATTCAGCGTTCTCTATTTTTTCCTATTTAAGTTGGATTTATCTTTAATAGCAAACTTAGGCTTTCTCTTAACATTAGCGATGTGGATATCTTTAAGAGGGCCTTAGGTTAATTCTTGTGCCAAAGTGACTTGTAATTTTTTATGTAACCGCGTTCTCGATGTTCAATGCAGTCTTCTCTTTTTATACACTTGAAAAGTGTATTATAATTTTGCCCAGAAGTTTGCAACGCATAGAAGGAATCATCTCCGACCACATAAAGTATATATATTCTTGGTCAGCGTGACGAGCTGAGTCGATTAAGCTTTGTCCGTCCGTCTGTCTGTTTCTACGCGAACTAGTCCCTCAGTTTTGAAGCTATCGAGCTGAAATTTTGCTCAGAGTCTTCTTTTATCTGCACGCTGCTAATATGTCGGAACCTACCAGATCGAATGACTACTTATTGTAGCTGCCATACAAATGTAAAAGTAAATGTTGGCTATACAGCTCCTCAGACGGGGCCAAGCCAAGCTTCTCACAATCTTTTGGCGTGTGTGCTTTAAATTTTTCGCACAAGAGAAAGGGACCTACAGTTTAACGCCGGATCCGAACGGCAAAGTTCGAGAATTTGCTTTTTCATATCTAGTTTCTTCACAGCTGGCGCCAATAGCTGGTGAAGGTGACCGTATGTGTAAAAGTTATTTTTCTAAAGAAAAAAAAAAAATTTTATTATTAGATGTTCAGAGGCGGGATCGAACCCACGACCTCCCGCCCAGCAGTCCAGCACACTAACCACTGGGCCACATACAGCTGCCATACAAATGATCGGACGAAAAATGGGTTTTAATGAGAAAAACTGTTTTTTTTTTTTTTCAAAGTTACCGCTCTCAATCACGGTCATGGGTAATAAAATGTTTTTAAGCTGATCTGCGAAGTTTGTTCCGTTGAGACAAGCGATTTCAAGTGTATAAAAACTTCGGCACGGACGAAGTTAGCTTTGCCTTTCTCGTTTTGTTTATTTTGGCGATACATTTTTCTTTGCTCTCTGTAAGATTCTCATAAATTTTTTCTTCGTCACATCTGGCTTATATTTTAGAATCGAATAAAAGGAGTTATTTTAATACTCTATGTCTTTACTCATTTGATCCTTTATGCCGAGGCTTGACTGTTCAACATTCAAGAATCTAATTTTTCAGTAATATTGTTGTGAAAGCGTTCAATATCTCCATTGCCTTTATGATTCTTCGGCTTTACTAAATGAAAGCTGATGCCTTCTTCCTCGAGATAATTTTTTATATTGAAGCTTTTGAACTCATTATCTGTGAAAAGCTTTGGAAAATTACCTTTTTGATTGATTTAAACAATCTTATATTTTCTATTATGGTTTGATTAGTTCTATCCTCCAAATAAAATCCGGCGGCGAATTTAGAGAACCGGTCAATAAATGTCAGAAAATTGGATTTTGAATTGGTATACACATCCATATGAACGATTTCGCGAATATCTTTTGGGGTTTCTGTGACGTGAAATTTTTGATTTATAGGGCGTGTATCATATTTAGCCCGGTTGCATGTGTCACAGTTATTTATATATTTTTGGAAAGTAGTCTTAAGTTTTGGAAAGTAGATCAATCTTTTAAGGCCCTCGTAATCCTCATTTATACCTGCATGATATGTTTGTTTTTTGTGATACAGTTTAATCTGATTATTAAGTTCCTCTTCGGTTTCGATCTCTCTCGCCATAAAAGCACACCTCACGAATTTTGCATTTACATTCCCCTCGAATAGATCGATAATTTTCGTCTGCAGATCGGGATTGTCGCTAGTTAAGTCAGTGGAGCTAAGAAAAAATTTGGAGTTTCCTTTTTTTTTCTCAAACTCGACACGCTTATGCTTTACGAGGATTATCTGGGTTTTAAACTTATTGACGACTGAGTCAATAATACCAATACGGTTTTGTAGATCCTCCCTAGCCGAATGAGGTGTTTCCAAGTCGTTATTGTTACACAGTGAGTCATTTGTGGCGCTTAGAGCATATATCTCCCCAAATTCGGCATTTACTCTACTTAAAAAGTCAGCGACCTGGTTTTCCTTGCCTTTAATGTAGTTTACATTGAGATTGAAATCGCTAAGCTTTATAATCCACCTATAAAGACTGGGATTCAACTCCTTGACCTGAGACTTAACAAACAATCACTTCATGATCAGAGAGTATGTCGAATTTGACACCATACAAATAGGGTCTGAAATAATTCGACGTCCAGACGATAGCTAGCAGCTCTTTCTCGATAGCGGAGTACCGTTTTTCAGTATCACTCAGCGTTCTACTGGCATAGGCGATAGAATGCGAGTTTTGTTGTAAAACGGCGCCTATAGCTAAGTCGCTAGCGTCTGTAACCAATTGGAAAGGCTTTTCGAACTCTGGATATTTCAGAGCAGGTGGCTCTGTTATGATAGATTTTAGCTTGTTAAACGAGTTAATAAAGTTTGAAACATTCGGGTTAAATCGAGCACCCTTTTTTAAGTATTTAACTATCGGGTATGCGACTTGTGCACATAGTCACGAATAAATTTTCGATAGTATCCAGTGATGCTAAGGAAAGACTTAACTTGTCTGATAGTTCTCGGAAAAGCTATCTTAAGTATGCTCTCTATCTTTTCAGGGTTCGGCTTAACGCCTGACGATGTCAACAAATGGCCTAAGTATAGAGTTTGCTGTGCGAAGAACTTGCACTTCGTTATTTGAAGGCGTAAGTTAGCGTTTCGCAATTTCGACAGTACTTGGTTAATGCTAAAACTCAAAGATTTTGTCAATTAGATCTTTCAAGAGCTTATTAATGAGACGCTGAAATGTGTAAGGCGCGATCTTAAGTCCGAATGGTATGCGGACATACTCATAATGGCCGTGTGGTGTCGAAAAAGCTGTTTTGTGCCGGTCTTTCTCTTGGGCAAGAATTTGGTGGAATCCTTTGGCCAGATCGAGGGTTGTAAAGCACTGTGCTCTACCTAACTTATCAAGAATGCTTGCAATATTAGAGATAGGGAATTTGTCATCTATCGTATTTTCGCTAAGCTTACAATAGTCATTAACTATTCTCCATTCTGTCTCGTGGGAAGCGGATTTTTTCGGGATCACCCAAACGGGACTATTGTAAGGTGAATTGCTTTCTTGGATAATTCCCTGGCTCAGCATAACTGATATTTGCTTGGAAATCTGTCTCTCGTGAACTTGAGGATAACGGTATACTCTTGCGTATATTGGTCTTTCGTTATTGGTTTTTATTTCGTGTTCTACGAGGTCTGTATAAGAAAGAACATCTCCTTCGTAAAATATAAGATTGTTAAAAGATTTCAGAATTGGTTCGAGAGCAAATTTTTCGTCGCGGTTGAAGACTATGTATAGATGGTCTAGTTTTTCCAGTTTGCCCACAGCTTCAAGCTGGTAAATCTCCTCATTAGAATAGGGAAAAGTGGGCAAGAAGGGTATCTTCAAGCCGTTTATAATAAGCAGTTCCATATCCATATCGATTTTTGCCTTTAAAGGTCTTAGCATATTTTGCCCCAGAACAGCATCAAACTGCTTATCTATAAAATCTGTGAGTTTCCAAGACATAGTTGTGTGTTCGCCAAATTCCTGTGGTAGGTCAGTTATAATTTCTTCTTTTATATACACATTATTGTTCAAAGATGAAGGACGGAAAAGGTCGGCGTAATTACTGAGGACGTTTTGTTTTTTATACTCTGTACCGAAGTTACAAAGAGTACACAGAGAAAAATATCCGTTCGAATTGTAACGAAATCATGAACTTTTGTTGACGATAGTCTGCTAAGCACGCTTTTTCGATATTCATGAACATTCGTTCACAATATGCCATGAACATTTTGTCAACGACGATCTAAACCTAGACTGGATGATTGCTCGGTCGAAAGAAGCTTTGTTTCAGACTGCAACCCTCTTCGTCTCGAACTCGAACCGTTCTCGCCCCGCACTCGAACCGTCAGAGCCCTGTCTCACTCTAACCGATCAGCCAACATTGGTGCAAACAAAACACAACCGCGAATGAGCAAGACAGGGCGAGGTCCGAACCTGAGCGCCAAAGCAGCGCAGCTAGCAGCGAAGAGGCACGTCGCAAACATTTTATCTAGGTTTACCTCATCTGTGATTTTGTTCTCACACATGAACGATTAGGGCTTGTGTTATAAACATTTTGTGCTCGTTTCAAGAAGATATTGTTCTCGCTTTGCCGGCGACTAGGATCCAGAAAAAAAAAATTAACCATAGTTAGGTGAATGTGGAAGTCTCCTCCCTCCCGGGTGGTGGTTGGTTACTCGGGAAGGGCACGGAAGGAAGGAAGAGACGACCAACCCACACACCATCACACCCACCGCGTTGCAACCCACAACCTTTTCTAAGCTGTAGCTAAATTTTATTAGAATTATTAATTTGAAAATTTTTATGCTTCACCTAGTCGGGGACTTGAACTCAGGACCTCGAAGAGACTGAACGGACGACGTCATTTTAACTCACACGACCATCCAGCTCACGCGCGAGACAGCGACAAAATCAAATTAAGAAATGAATGCTTTCAGAATGAAGTGCTTAAGTAAGCATTGAGACTGCCGGGCAGATCCAGGCCCTGTGGCTCAGCGGAAAGGCATTCGCTTAGCACGCCGAAGTCCTGGTTTCAAATCCCCGTCGTGTCCTGTTTTTGTTTTTAAATTAAATTTTTTTTAAGTATTTTTAACAGTGTCTATATTTTTTACAATGGACTCTGGTCCTATGATATAAATAAATGTTAATAAGCACTGAAATCATAAAATAGCTAAAATATTTATATTTTCATGAACACTTTTTCGCATTTCATGACTACCGTTCATGTTTTATGAACGGAAAAAACAGACCACAATCATGAGCATTTGGTTACAATTTTAGAACGGGATATTTTTCTCTGTGTATATTAAGTTTGTGCAAAAGTATGTAACAGGGAGGAGGAATCATTTCCGACTATATAAAGTATATATATTCTTGATCAGCATCAACAGCCGAGTCGATATAGCCATGTCCGTCTGTCCGTCCGTCCGTCCGTATGAACAAACAGATCTCGGAGATGGTAAGAGATAGAGGTTTGACATGTATGAGACAAATGTTTCTTATAGCTGCAGGCAGATCAAGTTTATTTTCAATTTTTGCCACGCCCCCTCCCGCCCCCGCAATTCGAAAATAACGTTATATCTCCTACAGTTTTAAAGATAGACGATTCGTACCTTCTAAAGATAGTTAGTAATTAGCAAAACGAATAAATTTGCCAAAGAAATGATAAGGATCGGATGAGCGGTTCTTTAGTTATGAGCAAAAAAGTGATATATAGCCGAGTTCAAAAGTGTTGCATACTTTTCAGATGTTCTTCCTAAGGAACGCAGGAACACTTTTTTGTTTTTTCATGAGTAACGGGTATATCGTCGGTTAGAGCCGACTTTAACTTACGCTCTCGTTATACACTTGAAAAGTGTATTATAATTTTGCCCAGAAGTTTGCAACGCATAGAAGGAATCATCTCCGACCACATAAAGTATATATATTCTTGATCAGCATGACGAGCTGAGTTAAATTAAGCTTTGTCGGTCCGTCTGTCCGTCCGTCCGTCTGTCTGTTTCTACGCGAACTAGTCCTTCAGTTTTGAAGCTATCGAGCAGAAATTTAGCACAGAGTCTTCTTTTGTCTGCACGCTGCTAATATGTCGGAACCGACCGGATCGGATGACTACTTCTTGTAGCTGCCATACAAATGATCGGTCGAAAAGTGGATTTTATTGAGAAAAACTGTTTTTTTCTCAATATTACCGCTCTCAATCATGTTCATGGGTAATATTAAATGATTTTAAGCTGATCTGCGAAGTTTGGTCGAAGTCGCTAACCGTTGAGACAAGCGTTTTCAAGTGTCTAAAAACTTCGGCACAGACGAAGTTAGCTTTGCCTTTCTCATTATACCCTTGGAGAGGGTATATTAAAATTGTCCGGATGTTTGTAACGCATAGAAGGAAGCATCTCCGACCACATAAAGTATATATATTCTTGATCAGCATGACGAGCTGAGTTGATATAGCCATGTCCGTCTGTCCGTCTGTCCGTCCGTCTGTTTCTATGCTATCTCCTCCGTCAGTTTTAAAGCAATCGTAACCAAACTTTGCACGAAGTCTTTTGGTATAAATACGCTGCACATTTGTCGGAACCGGCCGGATCGGATGACTATAGCATATAGCTGCCATAGGAACGATCGGTTGAAAAACTAGTTTTAGTGAGAAAAACTTTTTTGTTTTCGATGTTATCGCTCCCAACGCTCGTATTTATAAGTTTTTAGTGATTTCACATAATTTCACCAAGCCATTTTGAAATCGGACAACTATATAGTATAGCTGCTATACAAAAGTTAGGTCTGAAAAAAGTCTTAGTGAGAAAAACTTTTTTGTTTTCAATGTTATCGCTCCCAACGCTCGTATTTATAAGTTTTCATTGATTTCACATAATTTCACTAAAATTTTTTGAAATCGGACAACTATATAGTATAGCTGCCATACAAAAGTTAGGTCTGAAAAAAAGTCTTAGTGAGAAAAACTTTTTTGTTTTCAATGTTATCGCTCCCAACGCCCGTATTTATAAGTTTTTAATGATTTTACATCATTTCACCAAAATTTTTCGAAATCGGACCACTATATAGTATAGCTGCCATACAAACTGTCAGGCACATATCAAGCTCCAAGGGTATATAAACTTCGGTCGAGCCGAAGTTAGCTTGTTTTTATACTATTTTTTCTACAGTGGACTGCAAACAAAATTTAAAAAAATTTGTCATTTCAAAATGGTCGCGTTTTTTACAAATTGAATTTTTTCCATGATTCTGCTTCGAGACATTAAGTCATTTAAACTAACCAATTTTTCTTTTTACGTTTGCCCTTGACATAACGGTGACTTTCGAAAAACTGCGAACCATCAATACAACATTTTTCAAAATTTTTCTTTAACACCCCAAGCAGTCACACATTTTTAATTTTGTATTTTTTTAATGAATTGTGCAACCAAATACAAAAAAAAAAACATAATGCAGTTCTTATGCAGATGTTTCTTGACAAACTAGAAAACTAGTTTTTTGTTTTTTTTTTTACTTTTTATTACAATGAGCTTATATATCTGCAGTTTCTATTTCGTTAGCAGTCAGAACTGGTATGACAAAATCCGTTATTATGGCCCGTTAACACTTTCGCTTGACGGTTCCCGGATAATAAATGCCAAGCTCCTGGAGGCATGAGCAAGGCCATATGATGCATTAGTTACAGCCTTGTTAATATAAAAGCCATGGCTGAGCTCTTTCACCAAAGGCACATCTTCGTCTTGCTGTGGGACGTTAAAATTTCATTCTTGTGAAATGTGCACTGGATGGGCACACTGCAAGCACCCGAAGTCACTCCAGTAATAGACAAGCATCTATAGTTTAGATAAATAGGGAATAGTCACAAGAGTAAGCCATAGATTATAGTGAGTGCGGAACTCATTTGGCTCAATTTTAGCCGAATTCATATAATTTTAATGTTATTCTCGCAAAGTTAAGCAAACATGAATTTGGGGAAAATTGTTTGAATCTAGTACTGATTGAATGTAATTGTACATTTGCTTGACAATTTATGTAAAGACTATGTTAGATCAAGTAGTCTTTTAATATTTCCTATACAGATTTTGTGTATCAATCTAGTTATCCTGCCATAAATTTTAATTCATTTTTTCGGGATTAACCGCTTGTAACTTTGTCCATCGATAAGATTTAAATGCAACAAAATTTGTGAAATTAGAAGAACCATTGGGCTGCACGCTAAAGTGGTTTTCATTAAAATGCAAGCACCCAAATGGCTGGTACACGGCGATTAAGTTTGAAAATTTTGCTATAATTTGATGAAAATTTCTCTTCAAAGGCCAATTTAGGCGCTTTTGGGTTTGCTGGTGCTGCTCCATTGATTTTTTTAGGCGACCTTAATATGTATACTGTCGCATAGAGCTCATAAATACAGATATTGTTGCTCGGTGTAACCTCCATAATTTTTTAAGCGCCAAAAATACTGCAAAATGGATTTTCCGCGATATCTTGAAAACAAGAGCTGATGGAGAAATACCGAGACCAGTTTTGGAATCAGTGCACAAAACGGGATCAGAATTTAATAAAATTGGGCTGGACCTCACAAAAGTGGTCATTTTGTTGGCCTGTGTTATTTGCTGTTTAATTTAATTTTTAATAATTTGGCGCAACTACATATAAATAGCACACACTAATGAACGGTGGTCAACGGGCGATAAAATCAACTCAAAATGCTATTCCAAGCTGTTCACCAATGTCCAAGATTTGTCTCTTTTATTTATACAGGTAGATTGAGATCTAAGTTTTTAGTTGGTTCAACCGTGGTCAGTGTTTCTCTAAAAAAGAAAAATACACTGCAAAACGCATCCAAATTGCTTGAACCAATCAAACCAAAATTCTATGAAAGTTAAGTTTAGTTTGCTTTATTGTCGTTTATTCGTGGCCAGGTGTTCTGCTAATACTAACAAAATCATCTGTAATTCCAAAGCGTCTAAGCTGGCTATATCGAAAACTTAGTGAAATTTAGAATAGTACACACAAAAAAAAAACGTTGGTAAATGTAACATTTTTCATTGGTAAATTCACCAATTTCCGTCTTTGATTTTCGCCCAAAAGTTTTTCCATTTAATAACAAAATGTCTGCACTTTTAATTTTTGCATATAAGGAAAAAATCCAATTACTGCGCACTTCTCTGCGCTGCCTCACTACTATTGTTATTCCGAAAAACAACGAATTAAATTAACTTACATTTATTAATTAAAAAAACTTTTACTTATTCTGTGAGGATTCGAACTCGGTTCCCTTGCACTGAAATTCGATGTGACTGACGTTCTAGACGACTGGGCCACGCCGTTCGTCTGGGTGAATGCAACTAAAAGCCTACTTATCTTAAAGGGGTTTCAGATGTGGGTAGAAAATGTTTGCATAATTGCCTGCTTGCAATTCTCAAGATCTAATTCCACACACGGTCCATATAAATAGCGCACACGAAATTTGCGAAGAAAAAATCAAAAGATTTAGCATTTTGAAATCAAAGGGTCACGTAGTTAATTTTAAATGACTTTTGTCTTAATTGTACGTGGAAATTGGTAAAATCAACAAAAAAAAAAAAAAAAAAAAAAAATTTTTTAAAAAAAAAAAAATATTTTTTTCAATTTTTTTTTTTTTTTGTGTAGGATAGATTTTTGAATACCTTTTCCCAGCTTTAGACGTGGTCAGTTGGTTAACTATTGTAATATGCACACATATAGAGTACACACTGTACTCAATACTTTATATAAAATACACACTGTAACACTTTGTTACAATGTCTAAGACCCAAGCACATTTCAAGTGCAGAGTAATACGATCTCCGTTGGGCACATAACACATTAACGCAGCGTCAGCATAACTGAAGATAGCCAGTGGCGCTGGCATATATGTGCATATACCATCCTCTCTTATATATATAATATATATGTGACGCAACCGCGTCGCTGTCGACTCAGTCGACAGCTTAATAGAAAATCTGAACAAATATGCAGAGCAGAATAAAATAAGAATTGAAGCGAATGACAACAAGTTTGGACACATCAAATATGTGTGTCCAATCATTAATAAAACCAAAATAAACTACAAACAACATATCGTATCTTATTGGGACGGGACCAGGACTTACATTCAAAAACTATAACTAAAACCTAATCAAAAAAAAATTTGTTCATCGATGGACCTGAAGAACCGATATATTAAACCAACAGCAGCAGCAACAAAATAAGCAGCAACAAAAAAAGCAGCAACAAAATAAGCAGCAACAAAATCAGCAACAAAGAGAAACAATTACAACAAATTGGAGCGCATCATCAAAAAAAGTACGTAGCATAGTGAAAAACAAATAATAATCACTTGTCTATGTCTACACACCAACAACAAGAGCATATCGCTCTGGAAGACTCTGCTCCTGTCGAGCAAAAGGACGCCCCAACCCTACAAGAGGCTCTGGAGGCATGTCCCAACGATGGACCACGCCCACTCACAATAGCTGAGTACAGGGCACGCAACCAGCAAAAGAAGAAATCAAAAAAGAAGAGAGGCGGCAAAGAACACAGGCTTCTGGAGGAACGACGACTAACAATTAACATGATTAAAGCAGCAAAAACCCAAAGCGACAAGAAGATCTACCAAACCAAACTGGAGGAAATCAAGCGGACTCTGAAGAACTGGAGGTGTCCCAAATAAACTTTGCAGACGAGCGAAGAAACGCAAATAAGGCTGCAGTAATGCGGATGCCCTATTTTGCCTTTAATTTTTAAATAACCTATAACAAGCGAATGAGTTCAATCTCTGCTTGGAAACACTAACCATTTTAATACTAGGCTTTATACTAAAAACATATGGCTGGTATAGTTTTATATAGAGCACAAACATTGTAAACCAGTCATATGCCACTATCTACACAAAAAAAAAAACATAAATTCTTCCAATTCTAAAAAAAAAAAAAAAATTTCATAGGCGAATATATATTGACAGAATTTTCAAAAATCAAAAAAAATATATTAACAATTTGAAACAAAAAAAAAAGAAACAAAAAAATTTTTTTTCCTTCCCAAATAAAACAAACAAATTAAAGATTTTTTTTCAAAAAAAAAAAAAAAAAAAAAAAAATGTCTTATTAAATTTTGATATTTTATCACCTTATTAATCATGGGTTGGTTCGGTTCAGACGACACCCAGGCCAAAGACAACACAGCCAACGTTGTCAATAACGTAAAAATAATTGATCACACAGATGATATACAATCTCTGTGAATTTTGCTACTAATTTTGACAATAGCCAGCGTAGTTCAATTTTTACTTACGATTTATGTAAAGCATAACAAAATTATAAAAAGGAGATACCTTAGTAGAGCAAACGATCTAGATAGGGTTTAACAACAAAAAAATAAAAAAAAAATAAGAAGAATGATTTTCCATACAATTATATTATGGAATGGCAATGTATTGCTAATCAAATAAATGACATTAGAACTAGGTTCGACAAATCTTATAAATGTTTAAACCACAACAGAACCGTACAAGAAATAACGGTTAATAAACATGCACATATATTAGTAGATTGCTTCAACCAAACCCGTCAACTAATATACGACCATCGGAATAAATTAAAAAATAACCATTGGTCACAAGTGTCAAAAGTTTTAATAACAGTCAGATTAAATTTAGTATCTATCAAGACAAAGTTTAATCTAAATATACAAATTCCATCAGTTTTAAATACACCATCAAGTATAGAAATCAATGAAAAAGAAGAACTTCCTCAGATTGAAGAAACTGACGAAGACAAAGACGAAATATACATGGAATTAGAAGAAAACTGCATACATGATTTAACAATTCCAGCAGTACTAACATTACCTGAGTTGTCGGATCAAGATTCTGATTCGAATTCCAGTGTTATAGAACAAAAGCCCGCAACAATGACAGACACGTCAGTGGCCGACCGGGCATATATAAGGAAAATTGCCCAAACAATCCCAGAATTTGATGGAAAGAAAATCCATTTGCAAAGATTTTTGACAGCAATTAAATTGGTTAACCTTATACGAAGGGAACTAAAAAAAAAAATAAAAAAAAAAAAAAGGGGGGGGGGGGGTGGGGGGAGAAACAAACACACAAGAGGGGTTTCCCCCCCCACCAAATGCCCAAAAACTAAAAAAAAAAAAATCTTTTTGTGGTGTGTTTTTTTGAGTGTATGAACAACTCGCAGTTGAAGTCATAAAATCTAAAAAAATTGGCTCAACTCTTTATAAAATTCAAAATGATACCACAATTGATGCAATTATCCAAAAATTACAAGCAACAATTGTAGGAGAAACATCGGACGTTGTAAAAGCAAAAATGGCAAATGTATCCCAAAAAGGAAAGACTGCCACACAATTTACAAATGACATCGAAAATTTAAGAAAATTACTTGAATCGTCATATATCGATGAAGGACTAAGTGCAGAACATGCTGATACATTTAGTACTAAAGAAGCTATAAAGACTATGATCACAAACTGCGAACATGGTAAGCTTAAAACAATTCTGGAAGCAGGCACTTTCAAAACAATGAATGAAGCCATATCTAAATACATACATTGCAGTACAGAAATGACAGGCAATGCAAACTCAATACTGTACTCCCAAAGAGGACATAACTACCGAGGTAATAATTTCAGAGGTAATTACCGAGGCAGAAACCGTGGCTACTATTCCAGAAATAATTACAACCAAAACTATAACCAAAACTATAACCAAAACAATAACCAAAACCATAGCCAAAACAACAGCAATGGCAGAGGTAGAGGTCAATACAGAGGAAACAACCGCCAAAATGGAAGTTACAATAATAATAATCGAAACGATAACCAACCAAATAACCGACATAACAATAATGTCAGACATGCACAAAGCACGTCGGAAAACCAGCAAGCCCCCTTAAGTACTCAAAACCAATAAAAACCATATTCAGCATCAATCCGAAACTTAATGTTTTTATAAAAATTAAAAATGAAAATACAAACAAAAATCTTACTCTACTAATCGACACAGGTGCAGACATATCAATTTTAAAAAAAAACTCTGATAACTATACAAATGTAGATCAAAATAATATTATAAAAATATCAGGAATAGGTAAAGGCATAACCGACTCCAAAGGTTTAGCTTTCGTTGAACTAAGAACAGACGATTATATAATACCATATAATTTTCATTTGGTATCACCCAATTTTCCTATACCAGGTGATGGCATTGTTGGAATGGACTTCATTGAAAATTACAATGGCTTATTGGATATAAATCCACACGAATACAGATTTTTCCTCCGTCCAAATAACATTGACTCTGAAATTTTAATTCCAATTGTCCATTCAAATGATTCAAATGCCACCATTCTACCAGCAAGATCCGAAACAGTACGTCAAATAAATGTGATTACAAAAGATGATCATATTCTCATTCCGAATCAAGAAATAGAAGATGGTATATTTATTGCAAGCACAATAACAACTTCAAAAAATGCTTACGTCCGAATTTTAAACACAACTAACAATACGGTAATGGTTAATCTCAATAAAGTCAAAACTGAGTCATTACAAGAATATGAAATATTCAACATCAGTTCAAAAGAAAGAGAAAAACAAGTTATGAAAAAATTATCAAAACATTTTCCACCACTATTCAAATCAACTCTGACAGAGTTATGCACAAAATACGTCGATATATTCGGACTTGAAACCGAAGCAATAACTACAAATAATTTTTATAAACAAACATTAAGAAAAAAAGATGATGAACCAGTCTATATAAAAAACTATAGAATACCACATAGTCACAAAGAGGAAGTCGAAAAACAAGTCAAAAAACTAATCAAAGATAATATAGTTGAACCTTCGGTATCAGAACACAATAGCCCACTGTTACTTGTACCCAAAAAAGGTTTGCCCAATTCAACAGAAAAAAGATGGCGTTTAGTAATTGATTACCGCCAAATAAACAAAAAATTGTTGTCTGATAAATTTCCGCTACCAAGAATTGACGATATACTCGATCAATTAGGCCGAGCCAAATACTTCTCGTGCCTAGACTTAATGTCTGGATTCCATCAAATTGAACTAGAAGAAAGTTCAAGAAATCTCACTTCGTTTTCAACGAGCAACGGCTCTTATCGTTTCACACGATTACCATATGGCTTAAAAATAGCTCCAAATTCATTTCAGAGAATGATGACAATTGCATTCTCAGGCCTAGAACCATCCCAAGCTTTTCTATACATGGATGATTTAATAGTAATCGGCTGTTCCGAAAATCATATGGTTAAAAACCTTAGCAACGTTTTTGATCTATGTCGAAAATATAATCTTAAATTACACCCTAAAAAAGTGTTCTTTCTTTATGCATGAAGTGACTTTCCTAGGTCATAAATGCACTAGTCAAGGAATTTTACCTGATGACAAAAAGTATGAAGTCATAAAAAATTACCCAGTTCCTACTGACGCAGACAGTGCTAGAAGATTTATTGCATTTTGTAATTATTATCGTAGATTTATTAAAAACTTCGCAGATTGTTCCCGCCATATTACACACCTATGTAAGAAAAATGTTAAGTTTGAATGGACATCCCAATGCCAAGAAGCATTTGATTATTTAAAAGAAAAATTAATGTCCCCGACATTACTACAATATCCAGATTTTTCCAAAGAATTTTGTATAATTACGGATGCAAGTAAACAAGCTTGTGGAGCTGTATTAACTCAAGAAAGCAACGGATTACAACTCCCAGTTGCATATGCTTCACGATCATTTACCAAAGGTGAATCTAATAAAAACACCACAGAACAAGAATTAACCGCAATACATTGGGCAATAAATTATTTCAGACCATATATATATGGAAAACACTTTGTAGTTAAAACAGATCATAGACCCCTTACATTTCTATTTTCAATGACAAATCCAAGCTCAAAATTAACAAGAATGAGACTTGACTTGGAAGAATACCAATTTACGGTTGAGTATCTTAAGGGAAAAGACAATCATAATCATGTTGCAGATGCGTTATCAAGAATAACCATCGATCAACTTAAAGAAATTACAAACCAAATCCTAAAAGTCACTACAAGAAGCGAAAGTAGACAGAAAAAATCCTGCGCAGGAATAGATTCGGAAATGCGCAAGCAACCGATCACTTCGAAGCCCAAAATATATAACGCCATTCGAAATGAAGATGTTAAAAAGGTAGTGACCTTGCAAGTAAATTTATTAAAATGTTCTTTCAAACATGGAAAAAAAGTAATTGCAAGAATTAATGTTGATGACCTATATACTAATGGAGTTTTTGATTTAGATCAATTTTTCCAAAGGCTAGAAAAAGATGCCGGTATACATGGAATTACTCAACTAAAAATGGCACCGTGTGAAGAAATCTTTGATCACGTATCAATGGATTCTTATAAAAATATGGGCAATAAAATACTAACAAATCTTAGAGTAGCGCTACTCCAGCCGGTGACCACTATAAAAAATGAAAATAAAAAACAAATCGAAGAAATAATGTCTACATACCATGATAGTCCAATTCAAGGAGGACATACAGGAATAACAAAAACGACGTCGAAAATAAAACGTTATTTCTATTGGAAAAACATGTCGTGAGAAAATGTCCAAAATGTCAAAAAAGTAAAATTACTATTTGTTGGTTTAGGCGACCTCTTCTTGGTTATTTTAGAAATAGTTGATAGCAGGCTCAAGGTAAAATTACTACTCATACTAAAACACCTTTGACAATATCTGAAAGTCCATTAATGGCATTTGATAGAGTAATAGTGGACACGATCGGTCCATTACCAAAATCAGAACAAGGAAACGAATATGCTATCACTTTAATTTGTGACTTAACAAAATACCTTGTTACCATACCCATACCTGACAAAAGTGCTCACACAGTAGCAAAAGCAATATTTGAATCTTTTATTCTAAAGTACGGTCCGATGAAGACGTTCATTACGGACATGGGAACAGAATATAAGAATTCAATTATCAAAGATTTATGTAAATACCTTGGTATTCAAAACATAACATCAACAGCATACCATCACCAGACTTTAGGAACTGTGGAAAGAAGCCATAGAACATTCAACGAATACATTCGTTCTTATATATCTGTTGACAAATCTGATTGGGATGTTTGGTTAATATACTTTGTATATTGTTTTAACACAACACCATCCACAACACATGATTACTGTCCATATGAATTAGTATTTAGCAGGAAACCAAGCATAAATAAATCATTTAACAGCACAGACAATCATATTAACCCATTTTATAATTTAGATGACTATGCGAAAGAGTCAAAGTATAGATTAGAATAAGCATATAAGCGAGCTAGAATTATACTAGAAGAAAATAAGAGGAAAAACAAAGAATTATATGATTCGAAAGTAAAAGATATAAATTTATCAATAGGAGATAAAGTTTTATTAAAAAACGAGGCAGGTCATAAATTAGATTTCCAGTATACTGGACCACATAAAGTAGAAAAGATAGAAGATAGAGACAATATAATCATTTCAGATAATAAGAATAAAAGGCAAATAGTTCATAAAGATAGGCTAAACATTTTTATTTCATAAATGCGATTTTTATAAGTTTACATAAACTAATTAAATAACAAGTAAATAAAATATCAATTTAATAAAACATACATTTAATTCAATATCAATTTAATATAAAAAAAAAAAATATATATATATAATTTGTTTATTTTATTCATTTATCAAATTACTATATAAAGTCTTAAATACAAAAATTTTCTTTTATATTACAATTTTTATATCACTTTTCACTTTAATTGCACATTTTCTTATACATAATTATACAAATATATATTCGCACCAAAAAAAAAAAAAAAAATGTAGTAATAATAATCTTATCAAAATAACTTCATCCTATTACGTTATTTTTCAAAAGGAGGGAGATGTAATATGCACACATATAGAGTACACACTGTACTCAATACTTTATATAAAATACACACTGTAACACTTTGTTACAATGTCTAAGACCCAAGCACATTTCAAGTGCAGAGTAATACGATCTCCGTTGGGCACATAACACATTAACGCAGCGTCAGCATAACTGAAGATAGCCAGTGGCGCTGGCATATATGTGCATATACCATCCTCTCTTATATATATAATATATATGTGACGCAACCGCGTCGCTGTCGACTCAGTCGACAGCTTAATAGAAAATCTGAACAAATATGCAGATCAGAATAAAATAAGAATTGAAGCGAATGACAACAAGTTTGGACACATCAAATATGTGTGTCCAATCATTAATAAAACCAAAATGAACTACAACATATCGTATCTTATTGGGACGGGACCAGGACTTACATCCAACTTTACACTTTGATCAATAACACTGGCCAACAGCTATTTTGGTCCAGCCTTATTGATGACAAATTCTGATCCAGTTTTGTGCACTGGTTCCAAAACTGGTCTCGGTTTTTCTCCATCAGCTCTTGTTTTCAAGATATCGCAGAAAAACCATTTTGCAGTATTTTTGGCTTTAAAAAAATTATGGAGGTTACACCGAGCAACAATATCTGTATTTATGAGCTCTATGCGACAGTATACATATTAAGGTCGCCCAAAAAAATCAATGGAGCATCACCAGCAAACCCAAAAGCGCCTAAATTGGCCTTTGAAGCGAAATATTCATCAAATTATAGCAAATTTTTCAAACTTAATCGCCGTGTACCAGCCATTTGGGGTGCTTGCATTTTAATGAAGACCACTTTAGCATGCAGGCCAATGGTTCTTCTAATTTCACAAATTTTGTTGCATTTAAATCTTCTCGATGGACAAAGTTATAAGCGGTTTATCCCGAAAAAATGAATTAAAATTTATGGCAGGATAACTAGATTGATACACAAAATCTGTATAGGAGATGTTAAAAGACTACTTGATCTAACATTGTCCTTACATTAATTGTCAGGCAAATGTACAATAACATTCAATCAGTACTAGATTCAAACAATTTTCCCCAAATCCATATTTGCTTAACCTGCGAGAATAACATTAAAATTAAATGAATTGGGCTGCAAATGAGCCAAATATGTTCCGCACTCACTATAATCTACGGATTAAGCCCCTTGTGACTATTATGATTTTACAAGTTTCAACAAATGCCTGGCGAAAAGAGATTGTAGTAAAGACTCTATCTGTGAAACGAATGTATATGACGAGGAAGTTGACCATTCTTATTATTGAGAGGAATGCTCATTCATGCAAGGTAGTGCAAAAACTCGTTCCATTTCGCAAGCGAATAACTTTGTGAATCTGTCACGTCACTTGACGAATTTTTCATAGAAAGACACAAATTAAGGTAATTATACCCTTGGAGAGGGTATATTAAAATTGTCCGGATGTTTGTAACGCATAGAAGGAAGCATCTCCGACCACATAAAGTATATATATTCTTGATCAGCATGCCGAGCTGAGTTGATATAGCCATGTCCGTCTGTCCGTCTGTCCGTCTGTCCGTCCGTCTGTCCGTCCGTCTGTCCGTCCGTCTGTCCGTCCGTCTGTTTCTATGCTATCTCCTCCGTCAGTTTTAAAGCTATCGTAACCAAACTTTGCACGAAGTCTTTTGGTATAAATACGCTGCACATTTGTCGGAACCGGCCGGATCGGATGACTATAGCATATAGCTGCCATAGGAACGATCAGTTGAAAAACCAGTTTTAGTGAGAAAAACTTTTTTGTTTTTAATGGTATCGCTCCCAACGCTGGTATTTATAAGTTTTTAATGATTTCACATAATTTCACCAAGCCTTGTCGAATTGTTTTCAATGTTATCGCTCCCAACGCTCGCATTTATAAGTTTTCAATGATTTTACATCATTTCACCAAAATTTTTCGAAATCGGACCACTATATAGTATAACTGCCATACAAACTGTCAGGCACATATCAAGCTCCAAGGGTATATAAACTTCGGTCGAGCCGAAGTTAGCTTGCCTCTATTTTATTTTTTTTCAATTGTAGCGTCGCCCTATTTTCTACTATTTTTATACCCGTTACTCGTAGAGTAAAAAGGGAACACTAAAGTCGTGCAAATGTATGTAACAGGCAGAAGGAATCATTTCCTACCATATAAAGTATATATATTCTTGATCAGCGTCAATAGCCGAGTCGATATAGCCATGTCCGTCTGTCCGTCCGTCCGTCTGTCTGTATGAACACCTAGATCTCCGAGATGGTAAGAGACAGAGGTTTGACATGTATGGGACAAATGCTTCTTTTATCTGCACGCAGATCAAGTTTGTTTCAAATTTTGGCCACGCCCCCTCCCGCCCCCGCAGTCACACATTTCTAATTTCGTATTTTTTTAATGAATTGTGCAACCAAATACAAAAAAACACAATATGCAGTTCTTATGCAGATGTTTTTTTGGCAATAAATAAAAAGCAAGTTATTGGAAAATGAGATGGAACACATTTGGCTCATTTGTAGCCCAATTCATTTAATTTTAATGTTATTCTCGCAGGTTAAGCAAATATGGATTTGGGGAAAATTGTTTGAATCTAGTACTGATTGAATGTTATTGTACATTTGCCTGACAATTAATGTAAGGACAATGTTAGATCAAGTAGTCTTTTAACATCTCCTATACAGATTTTGTGTATCAATCTAGTTATCCTGCCATAAATTTTAATTCATTTTTTCGGGATAAACCGCTTGTAACTTTGTCCATCGATAAGATTTAAGTGCAACAAAATTTGTGAAATTAGAAGAACCATTGGGCTGCATGCTAAAGTGGTTTTCATTAAAATGCAAGCACCCCAAATGGCTGGTACACGGCGATTAAGTTTGAAAAATTTGCTATAATTTGATGAATATTTCGCTTCAAAGGCCAATTTAGGCGCTTTTGGGTTTGCTGATGATGCTCCATTGATTTTTTTGGGCGACCTTAATATGTATTCTGTAGCATAGAGCACATAAATACACATATTGTTGCTCGGTGTAACCTCCATAATTTTTTAAAAGCCAAAAATACTGCAAAATGGGTTTTCCGCGATATCTTGAAAACAAGAGCTGATGGAGAAAAACCGAGACCAGTTTTGGAATCAGTGCACAAAACTGGATCAGAATTTGTCATCAATAAGGCTGGACCAAAATATCTGTTGGCCAGTGTTATTTATTGAAAAGGCGAAGAGTTAAAGTTAGCCATGTCCGTCTGTCCTTCTGTTCGTCCGTCTGTCCGTCCGTCTGTCCGTCCGTCTGTCCGTCCGTCCGTCCGTATGAACAAACAGATCTCGGAGATGGTAAGAGATAGAGGTTTGACATGTATGGGACAAATGTTTCTTATAGCTGCAGGCAGATCAAGTTTATTTTCAATTTTTGCCACGCCCGCTCCCGCCCCCGCAATTCGGAAAAAACGTTATATCTCCTACAGTTTTGAAGATAGACGTTTCGTACCTTCTAGAGATAGTTAGTAATTAGCAAAATGTATCGATTTGCCGAAGAAATGATAAAGATCGGATCAGCGGTTCTCAAGTTATGAGCAAATAAGTACTTTGCCCTTGCCCCACCCCCTCCCACCCATTCACAACTAACACCACACAATCTTAGAAAGAGAGAGAGCGAGAGAGAAAGGGTGAGAGAGAGAGAAAAAGAGAGTGTGACTTTGAGATGAGCGCAGCACCAGCATTGCATTCAGCTTCTACTCCAGGTACAGAGTATGTTATAGTCGGGCTTGACCGACTTTCTCACTTGTTTACATTGGTTCTTATGGGCACATAAGGTTTACATGTAATTCTTATCTCTTAATCTAAGCTAGGATATTACGGTTTTCTAAGTTATGTTTTAAGCTTAAAGCGTTTAAGAACAAAAGCTTTTGGGTATGCAACAGTTTTTATCATAGTCTGAAGCTTACGCCCAAGTGGGTATGCAACGGTTTTTCAGCAAGTTTAAAGTTGAGCTTACAGCGAACATTGTTAAAGCCTAGTACGGAGGGCGTTCGAATTTTCCTTCCATAAATTTGCCTGATATTCCTTTTTGTGGAATGTAAGAGACAGTGTGACCAGATAACATTAAAAATATACCGAAAACGGAAAATAAGTAAATTGGCCAGCTGACAACTTGGAGGAAGTTGCAATTGCAGTTGCAGTGGCAGCTATTAAAATAATGAATGTGACCAAGACTTCAGAATTGGAAATGGTCTGCGTCTCCATTTTGAACACATATCGCCGAAACAACATGACAAGTTGCGGAAGCGCCACGCTAGATTCCATCCTGACTGTCTGTTGCAAGAGTATAAGGCAGCCACACAAAGTGATTATATGCAATCCTTTACTCAACTGGACACCAACTGCTTTCCAAGCTATTCTTGTAATTGCGGTGTCCAGTTGCTTGCCATCTGTGATGTCCTACAAACATGCATTCTTTTGTACTGCATCAATAAATGCATTTTTGTCGTCAAAACTAAAATTTTGTAGACGATTTTTAGTCTTGCACTCCATTTGTTTACTTTTGCCTTGACTTTTGCCAAATGACACAAGGAAAAAATGACTGCACAATATCTCTGAAAGAAATATCAGCTGTTCGATACAGTCCACACGGTTCGTCGATATGGCAACTCTCAAAATTCCTTGTGTGTATTGCTTGGCTTTCTGCGTACCAAACATCAGAATGAGGCAAGGAAAAATTCCTTAGCAATTTTTTTTATATGGAGTTTGACAGCTGAAGGAAAATTCGAACGCCCTCCGTACTAGGCTTAATGATAAAATAATACTACACCTTCCTCTTTTTGAAAAAAAAAAAAAAAATATATAGTTCTGAGTTATTATTATATATTTTTTTTGTTTTAGTTGAAATAAGTATGTTATTTTAAATTTTTTATTTTTTTTATTTTTGGTTTTTATAATTGTAGTGGCTTAATTCTATTTTTGTGAACAATTTGTGTTTTCTTATTAGAGTCTTGTATGGTAACATTATCATTATTATTTATTTTGATTGTCCAATTTCTAAGTTTAGATCATTACTTGTTTTATCATATTCTTTCTTTTGGATAATTTTATTTTTGTTCACCATAATGCTAGCTCTACTTTGTGCTAATTGTAATTTATATTTAATTTCTTTTTGATAGTCTTCATAATTATATATAGGTTCCACTTGTTTTGAAAAAGGGGTTTCTGTGGGCCTTTTGCCAAATACTAATTCGAAGGGGCAGTAATCATGTACCGATGATGGAGTTACGTTGAAGCAATATGTAAAGTACTGGATCCAATCATCCCAGTCGTCTTTGTTTATTGAAATATAAGATCGCACATATTCGTTGAAAGTCCTATGGCTTCTTTCTACTGTTCCTAACGTTTGGTGATGGTAAGCTGTTGAGTTTAGTTTTTCTATTTTAAATATTTTACAGAGTTCAGTTAATATTGAATTCATATATTCAGTACCCATATCTGAAACGAGTTTTTGCATTGGTCCGTACACTAAAATACATTTCTCAAATAAAGCCTTTGCTACTGTTTTAGCGTTTTTATTGGGAATAGGTATTGTTATTAAATATTTGGTTAGGTCACACATTATTGTTAGTGCGTATTCGTTGCCGTTTTCTGTTTTAGGCAGGGCGCCTATTGTGTCTATTAACACAATATCGAATGCAGTTACTGGAGTTGGAGTGATTATCATTGGAGTTTTATTATGTTTTACTATTTTAGATAATTGACATTTTTTGCATGACTTAACATAACTCGTTACGTCTTTTGTCATGTTTTTCCAAAAGTAATGTCTCTTAATCTTTCTTAGTGTTCTTGTTATTCCGCAGTGGCCACCTAATGCAGGATTATTGTGAAAAAGTTCTAGAATGTTTTCAATTTCGTTTTTATTCTGTAATTTTATGATTTGTGGCAATAGCGCTATACTCAATTTTTTGAGATATTTGTTTCCCATTGTTTTAAAATTTTGTAATGTTACGACCTCAAAGATAGGTTCTGATGGGTTTATTTGTATCATGTATATATTTTGTGCACTGGCTTCTCTCTCAAGCAGGGTTCGGAATTGCACGCTCACGAGTAGCCCGCACTGACTCTTTTCGGCTCCTGCTCTGTGCAGCGAGCGGAATTCCGCGAGCAGAGTGCAGCAGAGGGCACGCTGCTCGTGTGCAGGCATCCACAGCACACGAGCAGGTGCACGGTGCTAGCGAGCAGCGTGCACTCTGCTGCACGCTGCTCGTGTGCAGGCAGCAAGTGCACGGTGCAGGCAGCAAGTGCACCGAGTGCAGGCACTGAGAGCAGGCACCGCGTGCAGGCAGCAAGTGCACTGAGTGCAGGCACCGCGAGCAGGCACTGAGTGCACCGCGAGCAGGCACCGAGTGCAGGCACTGAGTGCGCCGCGTTCGGGCACCGCGAGCAGGTACCCGCTGCTCGCTGTGTAAAGGCGTTGTTGTTGTTGTTTATATTTGCATATGCAACCAATTTGAGGAGAATTTATGACTTTAAAACATTTGCGTCTGCGTACTTGTCTTATTGCGGGCTCAGATTATATTTTGGTTTATCAAAGGGTGAATTGGATAAAAATAGGTAAATCGTAATTTATGGTAAATATCCCATGTAAGGCTGCTTGCTGGCCCTTAACACAGGTATAATTTTGATATGTTTCGTAAGATGTAAGAGGGTGGAAAGTAGCCCAAATTGGACTGTATTTTTTATTACGGTACGGGTCATTCCGCGGATTTTCCGGATCCGGTGTGGGCGCAGCAGAGTGCACGCTGCTCGCTAGCACCGTTTTTTTTTTTTTTTGGTATGCGAACCATGGTTGGGTAATCTTCCAAAGATACGCCATGCACCGTTGCATGGAGTATGCCCGATTCGTTCTATGGAACGCCTACGGACTAAAACCCAACCAGTCGCCTTCTGACCTGCTTTTCTCCCCGCCGGGACTGCCAATTAAGGTATTACTACGGCGGGCAGGTAGTGGCGTTTTGCCATATCTGCTAGTGTTGCTGTCTTGCAGCTTGCTCGTCAATCCTGACTTGTCTCACTATTGTTGAGATGAGCGATGCAGCAGCTTCCCAAACATCCTTTGAATTTATCATCCTTCTGACCAGTCCTCTCGGCGTGAACGGCTCTCCCGTTAGTGCGTGCAGTAGGCGCCTCTCCTCGGCGAACCTCTGACACTCAAACACCACATGTTTTGCAGACTCCACTTGGCTAGTGCAAAATAGGCACCAGGGTGTATCAACGTGTTCGAAGCGGTGTAGGTACTCCCTAAAACATCCATGGTTTGTAAGCCACTGTGTCAGGTGGTGGTTTACTTCTCCGTGTTTTCGGTTAAACCACTCCTCTATATTAGGAATAAGTTGGTGTGTCCACCTTCCTGTATCCGCCCTATCCCAGCTCTCTTGCCATGCTAGTAGACTCCTATTATGTGCATCTTGCGCAGGTATTCCCGTCCGTCGTGCTTTACTCGCCATTGCTTCCAGATCGAGGGGCATGCTGTTAGCTATTACCGCTGCTGCAGCGTCCGAAATCGTTCGAAATCCGCTTATGAGTCGAATCGACATACGCCGATGCGCCTTTCTGGCTTCCCGTGTGTACGACGGAAACTCCGTTGCCTCCGACCATACCGGAGCAGCGTATTGCAGTGTGGTTTTAGCCACTGTTGCTAGGGAGCCGTCTTGTAGGGGGCTTGGGTCCACCGATGTTTGGCATCAGCCTAGCCAGCGCAGCCGTCGTTTTTGCTGTTTTCTCCCCAGCATACTGAAGGTGGTCCCGAAAATTTAGTCTCCTGTCGATGAGTATCCCCAGGTACTTCAGGTGATCCGCTGATCGCTTCCTCGCGTCGCCTATCGTTATCTCGATGGTCTCCATTTTTTTTCGGCTGCTTATGAGGATGACTTCCGTTTTGTGTTCTGCGAGGCTTAATCCTACCTGCCGGAGCCAGCTTCTGGTAGATGCAATTATGCAGTTCGTTTTTTGGGTAACTTCTTCGAGCGTCTTTCCGACGACTGTTATGGCTATGTCGTCTGCAAACCCGTGTATCGCCGCTCCAGGTGGTTTGCTAATATTTAGCACTCCATTGTACATCACGTTCCATAGGATAGGGCCAAGCACTGATCCTTGTGGAACTCCTCCTGAGATGTTATAGGTCTGTGGTCCTATTTCAGTGTCGTACCACAATACTCTGTCCTCGAAATATTGCGCGACTATTCTAATGAGGTAATTTGGCATGTGCATTTCGCTCATGGCACTGAGGATATGGTTCCAGTTTGCAGAGTTGAATGCATTGCGGACGTCCAACGTGACCAGTGCGCAATACTCCTTCGATCCGTATAGCCAGCGTTCTCCCTCAATGGCCCTTTGGGCAATATTATGCACCTTCTCTAGCGCATCCAGTGTGCTTCTGCCAGGTCTAAATCCATACTGTTCATTCGCCAGTCCGGTGCTTCCCTCGGTGGTTTCTTCCATTCTCGCACAGATTACTCTTTCGAAGAGCTTTCCAACTGTGTTTAGGAGGCAGATTGGACGGTAGGATCCAGCCTCGTTTGCGGGTCCTTTATTCTTTGGGAGTAGTACCAGTCTTTGCTGCTTCCAGCATCGTGGAAAGACTCCCTCCATAAGGCATGCTTGGAATACCTTAGAGAATACCTCCGGGTTACTTTTCGCCGCCGTTTTAACTATTTCGCTGGGAATTCCGTCCAATCCGGGAGCTTTCTTTGCTGTTATTTTCTCTGCTGCAGTAGTAATTTCCTCCGGACTTACTACGATACCGTCCATATGTGTGCTGCTTGTCCATAGGGGGTAGCTGTTCCTCTGCGCTGGGAACAGGGTTTCAACAATTTCCTTCATAACCGGGGGGTTGGTTGGAGCCTTTCCACCTTTTACGAGTTTGTTTCGCACCATTTTGTATGCTGAACCCCATGGGTTTCCCTCAACGCTATCAATAAGATCCTTATATGCATTCGCCTTGCTTTTTTCAATTGCTTTTTTAAACGAATTCCGTTTCAGCTTGAACGCTTCCGTGAGCTCTCTATGAGCATCCGTTCCCCTGGCTCTTCTTGCTCTTCTCCTAGCATTAAAGCATTCTGTCCTTATTGATGCGATTTCCGAGTTCCACCAATATGCTACAGGTCTTTTTGTGCGCCTTCCCTTTCTTGGCATTGTCGCATCACATACTGCGGTCAAAGCCTTTGAAAGATTCCTTGCCATTTGATCAGCCGTACCATCGTTCACTGTCATGTCCCGTATCATATATTCAAGCATCTCTTTATCGATTGCTGTGGTTTTCCATGATTTTAAACAGCATTGCCGTACTCCTCTGGTATGTGGGTGACTACTAGTCGGTACTACATCGAATTCGATCATTGCATGATCGCTAAGAGTCGTAACTTCTGACACTTTCCAGTTTATTTGCCGCGATATTGAGGGACTGGCAAATGTGACGTCTATATATGATGATCCACGGCCATTATCGAAGGTGGGAGTCGTTCCGTCATTGAGTAATACCAGATCGAGGTTGCTCAGGGCTTCAAGTAGGATGCTACCCCTATTGTTAGTACTGCGACTACCCCAATCTACTGCCCATGCGTTGAAATCACCAGCAACTAAAATTGGTCCTTTTCCCCGCGCGTCGTTTACTATGTCGTCTATTATTTTATTGTATTGTGCAGCGTCATAGCTAGGGGGTGCATAACAACTATAAATATGGATTCCTTTTACCTTCGCGTATGCGAAGCTCTCATGTGGTGTTGATTTAGTTTCCTCTGGTACCACGTCTCCACAGCAGACAATGGCCGCCTTTCTTGACTCATTTACTGTCCACCTGTGGTCTGCAGTTGGGATCTTATGAGGCTCACTTATCAGCAAAACGTCGAACTTATTTTCATCTGCTACATGTAGAAGGAGGCTCTGCGCCGCCGCACAATGGTTTACGTTTAGTTGAGCAAATTTAATCATTTTGATAGTAGTCCGCTCACTGCTCGCTTATACATGGGGCACTGGTACGATCCGTGTCCTCTGTCCTCGCTGTCGCTGCATATCATGCAACAGGGGTTATTTCTGCATCTTTTTGCGAGGTGACCCTTTTCTCCGCATCTGATGCAGTTTGTTGCCCTGTCTTCGTTACTTGTACAGGATCGGGCAATGTGACCGAAATGTAGGCACTTGTAACACTTTATAGGCACGACGGTTTGCTTAACCCTGCATCGCACCCATCCGATTTGAACGTATCCTCTCTGCAATACCTTGTCCGCATCGCTTGTTGTAAAAGTTACGTTCGCCGCCTGGGACCCATCGCGTAGCTTCCACATGCGTTTGATATCTCGCTAGCACCGTGCACCTGCTCGTGTGCTGTGGATGCCTGCACACGAGCAGCGTGCCCTCTGCTGCACGCTGTTGGTATCTGCTCGAGTGCAGTGTGCAGCAGCTGCACTCACGAGCAGCGTGCAAAGTGCAATTCCGAACCCTGCTCTCAAGCCGTGGAAAAAATTTACCTAAGTCAAATGTTCCATTAGTGTACAATTCATTGGTATTAAAATTAATTGAAGAGGATTTGCATATCCTTAAAATGCACTTTTCCAAAGACAGGTGTACTCTCGGAAGACCCTTTACATCATTATACTTAATTGTTTCGTAAGCCCGTGGCGGTTTTAGTTGTTTAGATGAATTACTAACTATTTTTTTATTATATTGGTTCTCCTTAAATCCTGCTGATCTAGTGGTTACCTTAAATATTTTATTATTAGTGAGTTCTTTTATGTCTGCAAAGTCCAAACGTGATAGTGCATCTGCTGCATAATTTTCCTTTCCCCTGATATACTCTATGTCGAATTCATATTCCTCTAGGTCAAGTCGCATTCTAATTAGCTTCGATGATGGGTTATTTAGTGAGAATAAGTACGTAAGTGGTTTGTGATCGGTTTTTACTAAGAATTTAGTTCCATAGATGTATGGCTTACAGTACTGAATGGCCCAATGTATTGCTGTCAGTTCTTGTTCAATGGTTGATTTATTGCTTTCACCTTTAGTAAAAGCTCTAGACGCAAATGCAATTGGTAATTGCTTATCGCCATATTGTTGGCTTAGAACTGCGCCGCATGCGTGTTTGCTAGCGTCTGTAGTAATACAGAATTGTTTTTCAGTCTGGATATTGTAAAATTTTAGGGTGAAGTAATTGGTTTTTAAAATATTGAAATGCATTTTCGCAGTCTTTTGTCCATTCAAATACAGCATTCTTTTTTGAGAGTCTTGTGATGTGTCTAGAGAAATTTGCAAAGTTTGGAATGAATCTACGGTAGTAATTGCAAAATGCAACGAATCGCTTGGCTTGGTCACCATTTTGGGGTGATGGGTAATTTTTGATAATGCTGAATTTACTATCATCTGGCAGTATTCCATAGTTTGTGCATTTGTGCCCTAAAAACGTTACTTCGTGTTGAAAAAATGAACATTTGTCGGGATGTAGCTTCAGATTATATCTTCTGCATGTACTAAATACGTCGCGCAGGTTTCGCAGCATGTGGCTCTCTGAGCACCCTATAACAATCAGGTCATCCATGTAAAGGAATGCTTGTGACGGTGTGAGACCCGCAAATGCTAACGTCATCATTCGTTGGAATGAGTTAGGGGCGATTTTTAGACCGTATGGGAGGCGTTTGAATCTAAAGGATCCCTTATCCGTTGAAAATGAAGTGATGTCCCTTGAAGATTCTTCTAGCTCTACTTGGTGGAATCCAAACATAAGGTCTAAGCATGAAAAATATTTGGCTCTTCCCAGTTGGTCGAGGATATCATCTATCCTAGGCAATGGAAATTTATCTGCTACCAGCTGTTTGTTAATTTTGCGATAATCAACGACTAGACGCCAACGTTTCTCTGTATTTCCTGGTAGGGATTTCTTTGGTACTAACAGTACAGGGCTATTAAATTCAGACATGGACGGTTCTATAAGGCCATCTTTAATTAACTTATCCACTTGATTTTCAATCTCACCTTTTTGCGATTGAGGTATTCGGTAGTTCTTTATGTATACCGGTGTTGTATCTTTTAGTTTAAGCTTCCGTTTATAAAAATTATTCGATGAGATAGTTTCCTGTTCTAATGCGAAAATATCATTGTATTCAGAACACAGTTCAGTCAATTGCCGTTTAACGAATGGAGGAAATTGTTTTGACAATTTTTTCATTATTTGTGGCTTGTGTTCATCAGGTGAATTCTGAATATTGACAATATCATAGTCAGATATATTTTCGCTTTTTATACCCTTGGAGAGGGTATATTAAAATTGTCCGGATGTTTGTAACGCATAGAAGGAAGCATCTCCGACCACATAAAGTATATATATTCTTGATCAGCATGACGAGCTGAGTTGATATAGCCATGTCCGTCCGTCCGTCTGTCCGTCCGTCTGTCCGTCCGTCCGTCTGTTTCTATGCTATCTCCTCCGTCAGTTTTAAAGCTATCTTAACCAAACTTTGCACGAAGTCTTTTGGTATAAATACGCTGCACATTTGTCGGAACCGGCCGGATCGGATGACTATAGCATATAGCTGCCATAGGAACGATCGGCTAAAAAACTAGTTTTAGTGAGAAAAACTTTTTTGTTTTTAGTGCTATCGCTCCCAACGCTCGTATTAATAAGTTTTTAATGATTTCACATAATTTCACCAAGCCTTGTCAAAATCGGACAACTATATAGTATAGCTGCCATACAAAAGTTAGGTCTGAAAAAAAGTCTTAGTGAGAAAAACTTTTTTGTTTTCAATGTTATAGCTCCCAACGCCCGTATTTATAAAAAAAAAATTTTCGAAATCGGACTACTATATAGTATAGCTGTCATACAAAAGTTAGGTCTGAAAAAAGTCTTATTGAGAAAAACTTTTTTGTTTTCAAAGATATCGCTCCCAACGCTCGTATTTATAGGTTTTCAATGATTTTACATAATTTCAACAAGATTTTTCGAAATCGGACCACTATATAGTATAGCTGCCATACAAACTGACAGGCATATATCAAGCTCCAAGGGTATATAAACTTCGGTCGAGCCGAAGTTAGCTTGCCTCTATTTTTAAATTTGTTTTTGAAATTATTGCATCGCTATCGGTTGTGTTTATAATTCTAACATATGGGCTACACTTGCTTAATATAGTGTTGGCTACAAATATTCCTGGCTGAATTTCTTGGTTCGGTACAAAAATTTCTGTTACATTTTTGTTAATTTTAATTGGTCTTATTAATTCTGTGCGCGCGGGTATGGTAAAAATATTTGAATGTTGAGAAATATGTATTGGGATAGAGATTTGAATTTTTGAATTTTTAGGTCTGATTATAAACGAATTATTTTGTGTTTGATATTTTAGATTGCAGTTGTATTTTTTTACAAAATCTAATCCTAATATCCCATCATAGGGAATTGGAAAGTTTTCATCGACTACTTGAAATTGGTGGTATACTATTGTATTCCCTATTAATAATTCTAGACTAATTTCGCCAATTGATCGGACTACGTCTTTGCCAATGCCATTGATGTTCGTATGCCTGGAAGTGTTTTTTTTTGTGTTACCTATAAGTGTGTTACATTTTATTAAGGATATATCGGCACCCGTATCTATTAAGAGGCATATTTGTTTTGTCCTATCGGAGCTTATTGAAATGTAACTATTCAGATTTTGGTCTAGAGAAAATATGTCATTTGGTTTTAATTCGTATTCAGGGGAGTTTCGGAGTTTTCCGACTGAGTATCTTCGGTGGTTATGCGTACATTGTTGTTGTTATACCTAGATTGGTTGGAATTGAAACGATTTTTGTTTCTATTTTGGTTGTTACGGTAGTTGTTGTTATTATTGTTGTTGTTATTGCTATAATTGTTATAAGAGTTGCGTCTTTGCGGATAGTTTTGATTATTGTTGTTATATCTTTGGTTAGGGTACTTGTTATATTGATTACTGACGCGAGAGTTCGAATTTTGTTGTGAATAAAGTATGGAATTTTGTTGCCCAGTAGTTTCAGTGCAACTGTTAACAAATTTTGATATTGCGTCATTCATAGTATTAAATTGTCCTGCCTCCATAATGATTTTGACGCTATCTAAAGTACAATTTTTTATCATTCCCTTTACTGCTACGCTAGTGGCATATTTATTTGCTATTGTAATTGTCAACCCGTCTGAAATATATGCGTGCTCTAAGGCCTTTGTAAGTTCCCGAATTTCATTGGTGTACGCGGTGGCTGACTTATTATTTTGTTTTATGTTCATTATTTTTGCCGTTAGTACTTCTACCGATTCTCCCTTAACATTTGCTAGTAATGTTGCTTTTAAAGCAGCTATTGTGTTTTCATTCCTAATAAGATTTCTTGCTGTGCCCTTTAATTTAGTTTTTATTAGGCTTACGGCTGTTTCAACATGCGTATCTTTTATACTGTCGACAAGGTCTAGTGCGTCTATAAAACTCTGCAAATTCTCAGCTTTTCCGTCAAATTCTGGAATGAGCCGAGATGCAGTGTTTAGAAATTCAATTTTTGTTTGTGCCATTTTGAGTTCTTCTGTTGGCTTTTGTATTTGGGACGATGAGTTCATAGGTAGTTCAAATATAGCTTTTTCTGTGTAAGATTTTGGTATATAGATATGAAGACTATGTAACTTGGATATTTTGATTAATTTTTCCCTAAGCGTATCAAATATTGTGTTTGCTTGTATATGTTGTAATTTGTCGAATAATTTTGAGTTGCTTGAAAGTATGCTGTTATGCAAATTGTAATTCTCTACTAGTAAATAAGTATGTCTATGAACAGTGCATTCTTGAATGGGTCGGTTTTGATTTATGCACTTATATGATTGAATAAAAAGGTTTTTAAACGGAGCAATTTCGTCGAGTAATTAAGTCCAGTCCATATATAAATGTCTTATATCGTATTGATAAATTGATTGATTTTCTTTTCTTTACCGAATTTAATATATATATATACTAGCAAATAGCCCGTCACGCTTCGCTGCGCCTTCAAAAGTATATAACCAACGCACACCCACTTACCACCCACTTCAGGCCCACAACCCACCCACTTTCCGCACATTTCCCGCCCACATCCCACCCACTTTCCGCCCACTTGCCACCAACATACCGCACACTTCCCTCCCAAATTCCACCCACTTCCCATTTACATCCCACCCACTTACCGCCACATTCCACACACATCCCATTAACTTCCCATTTCCATCCCACCCATTTCCCACCCACATACCACCCACTTTCCGCCCACTTCGCACCTACATCCCACCCACATTCCACCCACTTGCCACCCACATACCACACACTTCCCGCCATCTTCCCGTCCACTTCCCATTAACATCCCACCCACATCCCTCCCACTTCCTGCCACATTTCACCCACTTTACCTCCACTTACCACCCACTTCCAAGACAACTTTCCACCCACATCCCACCCACATACCATTCACTTCACAGTGAGCATCCCGGCGATATTTCCAACATCGGAAAATTAAAAACAAAATAAATTCTCATTTTGACCTTACAATCCCAGTTTCAAGCCAATCGTATGAAAAATAGTTTTTGCATGCAGAATTTTCCGACCATTTTCCTCGTGGGCATTGAAAAATCACATTTCAAATTATTTCGTATTTTGTCCTTACAAACCGAGTTTCAAGCCAATCGGATGAAAAATAGTTTTTTCATGCATTTTTCGGGAATTTTTCGACCGTCCGGTCAAATTTTCCAAGTTCGAAATATAACATTTTAAACTATTTCGTATTCTATACTTACAAACCGAGTTTCAAGCCAATCGTATGATAAATACTTTTTTGGATTCAGAATTTTCCGGCCATTTTTCTCGTGTGCGGATTTACCAAAATCGGGAAAACACGTGTCAAACTATTTCGCGTACTATGCTTAAAATTTATGTTTTTTTATGTGTAATTTTGATTATAATAAAAAATATAATAATAATTATTGAATTTTGAATTTGGCGCTAATCTCTGGCAACTAAAGTTTCGCCCATACAACCTTGACCACCCACTTTCCACCCTGCAAGGTGAATTTTCCGGAAGATTGGTATGCAGTTTTTGTCGAATTTTCATATAGATCTTTGAAAATGAGTTTAAACTTGATCGGATGAAAAACAAAAAAGTTTCATACAACAGTTTTCCGCGAATTTTCCACATTTGCCGAGAGAATTTTCCAAAATCCGTTCTTAGTACTCACTTTCAGCATAAGATAAAACTACTGGGAAAATCTCATCTTCCTATCTTTTATGGTTTAGGCTATGCGACGGTCACCAGTCAGTCAATTAGTCAGGTTGAACAGTTTTATATATATAGACTAGCAAATATCCCGTCGCGCTTCGCTGCGCCTTCAACAGTATAGAACCAATGCACAGCGTAATCCCACCAATTTTCCACCCACATCCGTCCAACATCCCACCCACATACCACCCACTTCCCGCCCACATCCCACCCACTTCCCATCTACATCCCACCCACATCCCTCCAACTTCCCGCCACATTCCACACACTTTACATTCACTTACCACCCACTTTCCACCCACTTCCAAAACAACTTACCACCCACAACCCATTCACTCCCCAACCACTTCCCAGTGGGCATCCCGGCGGTATTTCCAACATCGGAAAATAAAAACAAAAATTAATTCCGATTTTGACTTTACAAACCAAATTTCAAGCCAATCGGATGAAAAATAGTTTTTTGCATGCAGAATTTCCCAGCCATTTTCCTCACGGGCGGATTTTCCGATATTGAAAATCACATTAAAATTATTTCGTATTTTGACCTTACAAACCGAGTTTCAAGCCAATCGGATGAAAAATAGTTGTTTTCATGCCAAATTCAAATTTTCCAACTTCGGAATATCACATTTCAAACTATTTCGTATTTTGTCCTTTCAAACCGAATTTCAAGCCAATCGGATGAAAAATAGTGTTTTGCATGCAGAATTTTCCGGCCATTTTCCTCGTGGGCGAATTTTCCGACATTGAAAAATCACATTTCAAATTATTTCGTATTTTGTCCCTACAAACCGAGTTTCAAGCCAATCGGATGAAAAATAGTGTTTTTCATGCAAAATTTTCCGGGAATTTTCCGACCGTTGGGTCAAATTTTCCAACTTCGGAATATCACATTTCAAACTATTTCGTATTTTGTCCTTTCAAACCGAATTTCAAGCCAATCGGACGAAAAATTGTTTTTTGCATGCAGAATTTTCCGACCATTTTCCTCGTGGGCGAATTTTCCGACATTGAAAAATCACATTTCAAATTATTTCGTATTTTGTCCTTACAAACCGAGTTTCAAGCCAATCGGATGAAAAATAGTTTTTTTCATGCAGAATTTTCCGGGAATTTTCCGACCGTTGGGTCAAATTTTCCAACTTCGGAATATCACATTTCAAACTATTTCGTATTCTATCTTTTCAAACCGAGTTTCAAGCCAATCGGATGAAAAATAGATTTTTTCATGCAGAATTTTCCGACCATTTTCCTCGTGGGCGAATTTTCCGACATTGAAAAATCACATTTCAAATTATTTCGTATTTTGTCCTTACAAACGGAGTTTCAAGCCAATCGGATGAAAAATAGTTTTTTTCATGCAGAATTTTCCGGGAATTTTCCGACCGTTGGGTCAAATTTTCCAACTTCGGAAAATCACATTTCAATTCATTTCACCTACTTTCCTTTCAAACCGAATTTCAAGCCAATAGGATGAAAAATAGTTGTTTTCATGCAGAATTTTCCGGGAATTTTCCTCGTGGGCGGATTTTCCAAAATCGGGAAAACACGTGTCGAATTATTTCGCGTACTAAGCTTACAAACCAAGTTTCAAGTCAATCGGATGAAAAATAACATTTTTCCCATACAAACTTTTCCGACGCTTTTCCGACTTTTCCGGATGGAATTTTCCAAAACCCCGTCTTAGTACGCACTTTCACCACCAACAGAAACTTCTGTGAAAATTACAGCCCTCTATCTCTTACCGTTTGGGCTGTGCGATGATTGCCAATCAGTGAATCAGTGAATCAGTGAATCAGTGAATCAATGAATCAGTCAGGACACTTTCTTTTATATATATAGAGATTTTTCCTTTTTTTTTTGTAATTTAACAATTTTCCATTTATTTACAATGTTTAAACATTTTGTCTATTTGGTACTTTCTTTTGTTTTGTTTATTTTAATTATAATAAAAGCTGAAAAATAGTTTGTGGCATAAATTTTTATTTATTGCGAGGCGATCCTGTCGCCGTTCTCGCATGGGTGCGCTGGTAGGTGCACTCGCATTTTATTATTTATCAGGCGCTCCAACGCGTCAATTTCTTTCCACATTTTAGAGGCTTCAGCCCAAGGTGGTGGTGGATCTTTGTTGTTGTAGTTGGCCGCCTCTTCTTTTTGGTGCTCTGGCGTGGGGGATTCGCACTAGTCGCTCCTCTTCTTGTATTCGTGCTGCTGCTGCTGCTCTTGCTGCTCTTGCTGCTGGCTGCCGTTTTAAATACTCTTGTGTTGAGAGTGGCTTTGGTCCTGCGGCTGGGTTCTCCTTAATAGCGGCCGCTATTTTTGCCTGGTGCTCAGTGGCATGGCCTTCGGTCATCTCTCGTCAGGACTTTTTATTGCCGTATGTAAGTGGCAAATATTTTTTTTTTTTTGTATGCCGTTTAGTTTGGCAGGATCGCCATGAAAAGGCGAAGAGTTAAAGATTAGATGTGCTGTATCGCGGGAGCGAAGCAAGTCTGTTTATTAAGCACAGCAAAGCGCCCTATTTATACAAATTTTTTACATTGGTTCTTATGGGCACATAAGGTTTACAAGTAATTCTTATCTCTTAATCTAAGCTAGGATATTACGGTTTTCTAAGTTATGTTTTAAGCTTAAAGCGTTTAAGAACAAAAGCTTTTGGGTATGCAACAGTTTTTATCATAGTCTGAAGCTTACGCCCAAGTGGGTATGCAACGGTTTTTCAGCAAGTTTAAAGTTGAGCTTACAGCGAACATTAGTGGTATTCCTGAAAGTGATTTGCTTTTGATTTGCTTTCGATTTGATTTCGCGAAACATCTGATCACAGCTGCTCCATACAAAATGAGCAGTGTGCCCAGAAAATGTAAGGAAGTTAAGGTCATACTAATTGCTTTCGCGAAATCAGCCTCGAAGTTGATTTCGATTTGCTTTCGTTTTAGTGAGACCGTTCTCGTAGAAAAAATGGCTCCGCGCGCATGGTGTTTGTTTAAATTTTGTTGTGATTTAAATATAAAAAATGTAAGTTATTTTGCTTTCCATATTTTAGCAATTAAATGATAACTATTTATTGCATCTAAGACTGCATTCGAGACTACTGAAAACAAGGCCCGCGGCCTTAAGTAGACAGAGTCATAAGTGCCCGAGTTCTTGGAGCTTGTGCTTGACATGGTCAAAGGTGTTCAGGCTTACATATTTGCACAGCTCTCCTAGAAGGTTCGAGGTTACAAATTCTTTCACTATTTTATCCTGCCTCTTCCTCTTTTGATCTGTCAAATGGCAGTCACTTTCTGTGGTCATAAACAAATACATAATTAATTGAATTCACCTTAGTTAAGTTACAAACTTCTTAGAACTACAGATTCTGATCACATACTATTGTTAAAGAAGATTAGAAAATTCAATTTTACAATTTCATCTGTCATTTTTTGCTTACCCGCGAATGTTTAAATTTGGCGCCAATTGAAAGCAAATCAAAATGAAATCAGGGTCGTTCCACCAACTGCTTTGCTTTTGCTTTCACGAAAGCAAATCAAAAGCAAATCAACTTTTAGGAATACCACTATTGTTAATGATAAAAAAATACTACATTATAAGCAAAACTGAAATCGGAACTGAAAACTCAGTGCAAAGGGCTGCGCACCCAAGGAATAATGACGCGTTAGCACTGAAAATAATGTGTAAAAAATAATCCCTTTTTTGATCTCTCTCTATTAAATATTGCGCACGTGATAAGTCGCACATTTTGGAAATCCTTGCCTTTGTTTATTGCTGCCTAAACGTGTGGAATTTGTGGCCAGACTCGACTTGGCCAATCATCTTCTCGAAGTCCGCCGAATCGTCAGCAGCAAACAACAACAACAACCACATCAACCATTTCGTCTGTCATACCAGTTTGGCAAAACCCACCCCCTTTTAAGATCGTCGCAGCCAGACCTTGCTTGGCCAACCAACTGTCCCTTTGAGCCAGGCCTAATTGGCGTATATTTATAGCCCACTTCTTCATGGTCCTTCGACGCCAACAACAACCGGCAACTTAGTGGAAAAATTTGGATTTTGGAAGCAAAAGAGCAGCAGCAATCAAGCGGAACTGTTCCAGACCCAACTTGGCCAGACCTCGCCAGGATTAAGGCAGCTAACCTTACCTCCCAGAAGTCTTAGTCCCAATCTAAGGCATAAAGGTAAAGTTCAATTTTTTTCCTAGTGTGAAAAGTGTGTGAAAAAATAAAAACGTGCTGTTGCATTCACGCATACACACACATACAAAGTTAACCTCAATTTACATGCAAAGATCAGTGCAGTAGATGTGACTAGTGACGAAAGCACCTATCCAAATCATCATTCGTGAGTGAAAAAATTGGTTACAACTTAAATAAATAAAAACCTACTTCACAATTTCACGAAGCCAACATAAAGCAAAACGGATCATCGCTACAAATATTTAATTCAAATTTTGGATAATTTGCACAAATTTAGACACATTTATTTGAACACATTTACATTTACACACATTTATTTGCATAGGGGAGAGTGGGGGGTTGTGATCATAGTTTTGTTTTTCGAACATAACTTAGCCAAAAATCAATATATTTTCATTCTGTAAATTTTGTATTTTAGGTAAAAGATGCACGAAACTTTCCTCATCACTAGTTTAAAAAAATAATAATTTTTGAGGTTTTTTTATTTGATATTGAAAAAAAAGTGACTTTTTGAAATTTCAAAAATTTGTGGGGGGTTGTGAGCCACCCATCTAAAAGTTCAAAATTCGTGTTTTTAAGCAAATATTCTTTATTAAATGAAAAAAATAAAATTTTTTCTCATATTCTGAATTAAGAAATATCAATGGAAAGTAAAAATTGATTGACGGCATCAGGCTTGTTTTCTTTTATATAGGAGCACTTTTTGCTGGTGGCTGTTCTTTTGTTTGCCTTTTTTAATGGATTTTTAAGTTCTTTGGAGAGTTTTTCCTCTGTTTTATTGCGTGTCATTGCAATATCCTCTTTGGAAGTCAAAACCAACATTTTTCCAAAGTGGCTCACAACCCCCCATATCTCACTTTTTTTTGGTGACGTCACATAACAAAAAAAAAATTATTTAAAAAAAAAACCTAATTCTATTAAAAAGGCAAATGACCAAAGATATTTCCCTCATACTTACTTTTGGCATTACGAAAGAAATTTTGTATAATATTCACAAGTCAAAAATGAAAAAAAAACTTTTTTTTTGAAAAAAAAAGTCGAGTTCTGGTTCTCAAACTTAAAGAACGTGTTGACTGATCGGTTGCTAGCCAAAAGTTAGATAATAAGAAGGGAAACACTTGACATAAACAAAAAGTTTAAATTTATTTGTTTTTGTGGCCAATATTCGAGTGGCTCACAACCCCCAGCGGCTCAGAACCCCCCATTCTCCCCTACATTTATTTGCACACATTTACACACATTTATTGGAACACATTTTACACACATTTATTTGCACACATTTATACACACATTTATTTGATCGCATTTATACATACACGTATTTGCACCCACATTTGAACCCATGTATATTATCACACATTTATACACATTCACGATCGCATCCAAATTGCAATCATATGCACACAGAAACAACATATTAAAAAATATTCCAAATTAGTCTCACACACGATCATAATCCGACGTAAACCGATCGCGTACGCCCTGTATCCTCATTCAGTAAACCAATTTAAGAATTAAAATTGGAGCATTTTCTAAACTCTTTGATCAACCTTCTTTAATAACAAAATTTTCAAATTTTGGAAAGAATCCTCGAAACAAGAACATCTATCCTTTCGCACCCAATTGTCAATCAAACTCGTAAACTAAAATGTCTCTCGTTCGAAGCTTCAACTTCTCTGCGGAAAGACTTATACGATTCTACTCCAACTCGGATAGCTTCAGTGCTGACAAACGGGAATCGGTATTGTCGGAAAAACTAGCTCGTTTGGACCAACTATTTACCGAAGTTGATCAAGACTTCCGGAAAGCTATGACCTCTAGCGATCCGTCAATCACAAATGAGTTCGCGGACAATGCGACTGAACAATTTTACAAGTGTGAAAACGAGTTTTATCGCGTGAAGGCTCTTCTAAAAGACCTCATTGATCAACTTCCAGGTCGATCCTCACTCAACGCGAACTCGACGTCAGTCTTTAACAACTCATCCAACACTGGTATGATTAAGGTCCCAGCCTGTGACACAGAACCATTCAACGGCAATTACGAAGACTGGCCTGCCTTCAGAGATATGTTCAAGGCTGTTTATGGAACTCATCCAAATCTATCATCTGCTCAAAAACTGTACCATCTCAGGCACAAAACCCTCGGTGAAGCTAGTACCATCGCTAAGCAATTTAAACTGTGCGATGAAAATTTTCAACCCGCCTGGGACGCCTCGAGCACGCGTTACGAAAATAAACGTCTCCTCGTCGACACTCGAATGAAGCACCTATTTGGTATCGAACGAACCACTAAAGAGGATGACAAAGACATTCTAAAAATTCAAGCAACGATAAACAATTGTCTCGCTGTACTCGCAGCTCAACAGATTCCAACCGCAGATTGGGATCCTTTTCTCGTATATCATTGCTCTTCTAAGCTTCCAGAGTTAACCCTATCTCTCTGGGAGCAATCTCTTGAATCCAGAAAGGAAGTACCAACCTGGAATCAACTCAACACGTTTCTCACAGCAAGAATAGAAATTTTGGAACGGCTTACTGCTATGAAACCAAAAAATCTCGCAGCAAATTCCTAAGTCGGCTCCCAAATATAATACACTCTCACATGCAGCCACTGCAGCAACCGCCTGCAAGTATTGCAAGCAATCTCATCACCTCAGACAGTGTTCCGAATTTTTACAGTTGTCCCCCAAGACCGTTTCCAGTACGTTAAAACGGCAAAAATATGCATAAATTATCTCGCATATAACCACTTAGCCAAAGAATGCAAGAGTGAACACAAGTGCAACACGTGCCAAAAGGCACACCACAAACTCTTGCATTTTCCTCCCAAATCGAATCAGACTGAATCTCTATCCAAATCCATTTCTGCACATCACTCTTCACAGAATCAAAACATCATTCTGCCGACCGCATTAGTTAGAGTACTTCATTGTGGAGAACTGCTATGCCTACGCGCACTCATTGACCAAGGGTCTCAGCGAACCTTTATCACAGAGAAGGCGCAAAAGCGGCTCAAGCTCCCAGTCCGAAAGCATCATACAAACGTCTCAGGCATGGGCGGACAGTTTGTCAGCGCATCATCCAAAATTTGCAACCTCACTCTGACAAATATATCTAACGAGGTTCGAGTACCCGTTGATGCAATTGTCCTAAATAAGCTCACAAATATGATTCCGTCTATTACTGTCAGAAAACCGTCAGATCCGTCTCTGGATGGCCTAGAGCGTGCAGATCCAAATTTCTCGACTGCAGCGCAAATTGACATGGTTATCGGAAGCGATATTACCCCTAAAATTTTGTTGGAAGGAATCCAAACGCCAATCTCCGGCAATATGCTCGCACAATATACCATTTTTGGATGGATAGTAAGTGGCCCTCTTGCTAACTCAACCAGCATTTGCTCATTCTCAACTTTCGTCGAAGTTGAAGCAGAAAATATTAGCAATATGTTGCAAAAATTTTGGGAAGTTGAGGAAATCTCAATTCCCAAACCCGTATCTGACGCAGATGAGTTTTGCGAAAAACTCTACGCAGATACAACCCAAAGGCAACCCGATGGCCGCTATATGGTACGCTTACCCTTCAAAACTGAGTTCCCAGAGAGCATACACCTTGGAGCATCTCGCACGACAGCAATGTGCCAATATTTTCGAATGCTAAAAACGGTAGACAAAGACAACTCTGTCAAGTCTCAATACCATCACGTTTTAGCAGAATACCTGGCTCTCAACCACATGTCAGCAACTAGCCCACAAATCATTAACGATCACAAATACTTCTCCTTTTATCTGCCCCACCATGCAGTATTAAGACCAGAAAGTAAATCAACTCAACTAAGAGTCGTTTTCAATGCTTCTCGACGCAGTTCGTCAGGCAACTCGTTAAACAATGTCTTACACAAAGGCCCAACCCTTCAGTGCGATTTACTTGGCATTCTACTCAATTGGAGAATGTACAAATTCGTTTTCAATGGAGATATTGAAAAAATGTACCGCCAAATTCTCGTACATCCTGATGATCGCTCTTTTCAACGAGTTGTATTCAACCCAAAAAATAGTGTCATGAGAGACTTTGAGCTCAACACTGTCACTTGCGCACCCTATCTTGCAATTAGAACTCTCCTGCAGTTAGCTCAAGACTGCGAACCATGCTATCCTATCGCATTCAAAATTCTCCGTCATGAGATCTACGTGGATGACGTTCTCTCGGGTGATCACACTCTGGAAGGTGCCACTGAGGCCCAATTCCAAATACGAGCAGCACTCAAGTCTGCAGGTTTTCTTCACAAGAAAAATACCGCCAACCACAAAACTCTACTCAGTAACATCCCTAAAGAAGATCTGCTTGATAGCAATTTTCTTAATGTTACTGATTCTAGCACAACCCGTACTCTCGGGATCCGATGGAATGCTAAAGATGATTATTTCTCGTATGATATCTGCATACCCAAACCTGTTGACTCAATAACAAAGCGTCAAATCCTAACGCACGCATCCACTTTGTTTGTCCCCGCAGGCTGGCTTACGCCAATCATTATCCAAGCAAAACTTCTACTCCAATCTCTCTGGCTAGAATGTCTGGATTGGGATGACAATGCCAAACCAATTTCCCTTTTCAAATGGAACTCATTCCTCGAAAACTTGCTTGAACTCAAGCTTATTCGCATCGCTGGACAGGCTATGACCCAAAGCAAGATATCCAATTACATGGATTTTGCGATGCTTCTGAGAAAGCATATTGTGCCGCAATGTACGTGTGCACAAGCCATCCTTCTGGCACCTCACAAACTCACCTACTCGTTGCCAAAAGCAAGGTAGCTCCACTAAAAACGGTCAGTTTACCAAGATTGGAACTGTGCCGGAGCCGTTTTACTCGCCAAATTGGCCAAACACACGTTCACAGAAACACAACTCTCTGGCATAAAGCTCTTTTTATGGTCTGACTCCGAGATTGTACTGGCATGGCTAGAAAAGCCCCCACATACTTGGAAAACCTATGTCGCAAATCGCACATCTGCCATAAATTCCGATACTCCCAATGCAATATGAAATCATGTCCAATCAAAGGACAACCCAGCGGATCTGGGTACTCCTGGATGCACCACAAATGAGTTGAAAGATTCTTCCTTCTGGTGGAATGACCCGGGTTGGCTAGCATCTCCCAAAGAAAACTGGCCAGTCCCGTCTCAAATCGACATGTCTTCTCCGGAATCCAGAAGAGTCGATCAGTTCTTCACCGAATCCAATGACGTCGACTTGTGCGAAAAGTTCTCTTCCTACTCAAGGGCCTTAAGAGCAACAGCTCGCTTATTGAGTTGGTCTCCAGCAAATGCAGAAATCTCAGCAGACATGATATCCCTAGTCAAACTTGCGAAAACGCGATTAGTCATTGCTGCTCAAAGGCAATTCTATCCCGATGAGTACTCCCGGTTACTCAAAAATCACCCCATATCCAAAAGCTCACTTAGCACTTTGAATCGGTTTTTGGACCAAGATGGACAAATACGGCTCAACAGTCGACTAGCAAATGGCAACTTGTCATACAAGGAGCGACACCCATTACTGCTACCAGCAGGTTCCAGGCTTTGCACTCTGTTCCTCGACTTTGTTCACTCGACCCTGCTCCATGCTGAAAACCGACTTATGCTTCGTGCGATTCGTCAGGAATTCTATATTCCTACACAAAGTCAAACACTGCATTCGACGTTGTGTCGTTTGTACCCCTTTCAACCAAAAATGCAAAAGCCAGATCATGGCGGCTCTCCCTCCCGAAAGAGTCCAATTCTCACCTGCTTTCACTATCAGTGGAGTGGCCCATTCGATATAAAAGCGTCACCCATTCGCTCAAGCAGGATTCTTAAAGGCTACGTTTCGGTCTTTATCTGCTTCTCAACTAAGGCCATACACTTGGAACCCGTCACTGAGCTAAGCACAAAGGCATTTCTCGCAGCCTTTGAGCGATTCGTAAGTCGACGAGGCATCCCCAAAAAGATGGTCTCAGATAACGGTCGCAACTTCGTAGGAGCTAGCCGCGAACTCTCAAAAGGGTGGGAGAGCTTTCTCCAAAACTCTTCTGACCATCTGACCTTCGAATGGCAATTCATTCCTCCTCACGCTCCTCATATGGGTGGACTCTGGGAAGCAGCTGTGAAAAGCTTCAAAAAACATTTCAAGCGTGTAGCTGGAAATGTTATTTTCACATTTGAAGAGTTTTCCACACTGCTGTACAAAATCGAAGCAGTTCTGAACTCTAGGCCTCTCTCTATGCCGAAAAACAATGTAGACCACTTGCTTCCACTAACACCTGGACACGTCCTCCGTGGCGCTCCCATAATAGCCTTCCCAGAGAATCCAAGTGATAATCTCTCTCTCACTAACCGGTGGCAAAAACTTAAAATTATGCACCAGTTCAGCAAAAGGTGGCGTGACGAATACCTAACGGAACTACACAGGCAAAACAAATGGAAAAACTCATCCAGAAATCTAGAGATCGACGACGTCGTCATCATTAAAGACGACGCGTGCCCACCAACACACTGGCGGCTTGGAAAAGTCATAAAACTCCACCATGGCTCGGATAGTCACGTTCGCGTGGTGGACTTACAGACCCGCTCTGGTCCTATAACCCGACCCATCGTCAAATTAATTGTCTTGCCTACAAAGCAAGAAACCTCCTCTTAACTTTACCCTAGTTTCAAAACAATACGTTTTCTAGCTCCCACTACACTAACTTAAACCTCTTGACAACGTATCCCAAACTCAGCTAATTGCTTTTTTTTCGCCCTAGATGGACTTTCAATGCAAAATGTGCAAGAAACGTCACCCCCTGCGTTTTTGCCCCAAGTTTTTGGAGCTCGACACCATATCTAGAAGACGCACGGTACGCAGATTAGAATACTGTGTCAATTGCCTCGCCTCCTCGCACACCCTGTTCGACTGTGACTCGAAGGATGTGTGTCATCGCTGTGGCGACCTTCATCACACCATCCTGCGTCCAGGAACTCCGCCCAGCAAGCCTAAGAACAACGAACCGAGGACTACTCAATCCTCATCGAAGTCATCATCCCGATCATTGTCTCGCCATCGTCAGGAACAGAACAGCGGCTCCTCCAAAAAGGGCGATCAAAACCGAAGCCGGTCGATGAACGCGAATACGGATCGTAATCGGCCATCTCGTCGAAGTCCCTCGCCATCTGGACCCTTGCAGCACCTCCAAGAGGCCATCCGCTGTCTGTCAAGACTTCAAAACCTGCTGAAGTAATCTTGCCAGGTGGCAAGGGGGCCGGCATGTTGGCGTCAGCCAACAATTATTATATAAATAATTATTTATAAGCAAAACTGAAATCGGAACTGAAAACTCAGTGCAAAGGGCTGCGCACCCAAGGAAAAATGACGCGTTAGCACTGAAAATAATGTGTAAAAAATAATCCCTTTTTTGATCTCTCTCTATTAAATATTGCGCACGTGATAAGTCGCACATTTTGGAAATCCTTGCCTTTGTTTATTGCTGCCTAAACGTGTGGAATTTGTGGCCAGACTCGACTTGGCCAATCATCTTCTCGAAGTCCGCCGAATCGTCAGCAGCAAACAACAACAACAACCACATCAACCATTTCGTCTGTCATACCAGTTTGGCAAAACCCACCCCCTTTTAAGATCGTCGCAGCCAGACCTTGCTTGGCCAACCAACTGTCCCTTTGAGCCAGACCTAATTGGCATTTACTTATAGCCCACTTCTTCAGCAGCATACACGTAAAACTTCTCGTGTGGCAACAAATACAGATTTATTCAATCGTCTACTCCTTACATCGGATCCGTTTATAACGGGACAGCGAAAGTTGCCACCAGAGATCTGCACGAGTGCCTATTTTTTTGACTGCATCAACATTCGCTTTGAATGCGTATGCGGTGTGACTGGCACTCAAAATTTTACAGTCCAGTCAAATACGCACTCTCTTTGTTATTGGTATTTTTGCAAATGAGTCTCTTGTATGCTCGTCTGTAAAAGGGGTTGATTTTGCTATGATCGGCTCCTCGTGTTGATGTCGTTGTCGTGTTGCACTCGTACGCACTATTCCCAGCGACGATACTAATTTTACACAAAGAGAGCGGAGAGAAATGCGCAAAATACTTAGTGTCCTCAGCACACACACTTTAAATTAGTGTCCGGCACCGTTCAATGTTCTGTGTATAGAAGTAGCGACGTCCATCCTCTGTAGCAGCGGCGTCGATACACAGACACTATACGAGCGTACACTGCTCTCTTTTGCACTAACAAACATATGCTAGCTGAGAGCGCTCTCGCGTGTCTGAACGCACACATTCAAAGGCAAAACAAGCATGTGTGTTTTGCCGGACACTGCTTTAAATACTTATATATGTATGCATTGCGTATCCTTTTTCGCATTGTTTGGTTGCGTAACTGAGTATCCGAAAACAAGTGTTAGTTGAATTTGCATACATGCTGCAGGTCAAGCTCAGTTGTCTTGCGGAGTTCAAAGCAAAATAAGTCGCACTTGTTCTTGGAAGCTACAAATGTAACTTCAAAATGGCAGAAAATTCTAATTTGGTTGCGCAACAAATTGCCAATGGAGTTTACACCTTGACGCAACAGCGCAAGGGTAAAAGTTTCATTTGAAATATTTTGTCAGAAATTTTAAAAGAAGATGGCACTATTCTGGAAGGATGGGTGTGCTGCCGTACTTGTCATAAAGTACTCAAATTTGCTGGAAATCAGACGTCTAATTTAAGCCGGCACAAGTGTTGTCAAGAATTAAATCAGCCGCAAGTTTTGAAAAAAGTTCCAGCAGTTGACAAAAAGGCAGCCCTTGACGCATGTGCAGAGTGGATTATTGAAGATGGTCAGGCATTTAGGGCAGTCATTGGACCAGGATTAATAAGCTTGGTTAAATTCTTGATTAAAATTGGTGCATCACACGGGGGAAACATTGATGTCAATGACTTGCTGCCCGATCCCACTGCAGTTTCCCGCAAAGTGCACAAAGAAGCAGACGAAAAAAGAGCCCTTATCAGCAACGAAATAAAGGACGTTGCAAATTCCGGTGGAGCATCCGTCACACTCGATATGTGGACAGACAATTATGTCAAGAGGAATTTTTTAGGCGTCACATTGCACTACCAGAAAAACTTTAAGCTGTGTGATATGATTTTGGGACTAAAATCAATGGATTTTCAGAGATCAACCGGTGAAAATATTATTGAAAAGCTAATGACCTTGTTCAATCAGTTTGGTGTAAATAATATCGAAGCTATCAAATTTGTTACAGACAGAGGAAAAAATATTGTTAAGGCGTTAGAACACAATACTCGATTGAATTGCAGCAGTCATCTATTCGCAAATGTATTAGACAAGTCATTCGAACAAACCACCGAGCTTGCAGAAATTATAAGCGCATGTTAACAAATTGTTAAGTATTTTAAGAAAGCTAATTTGCAGCACAGGTTGTCCACATCTCTCAAAAACCCATGCCCCACACGCTGGAATTCTAACTACACAATGTTCAAGTCTATTGTAGATAACACAGTGCTACAGTGCGAAATAACCTGGGTATTGGCATAGAGTACGCTGTAGAGCAGGTCGCGTATAGCACTTCCTCATACTTGGTTTTCCTCGGGGACCCCAAAATCTGAAGTTATGGCCCAAAAACCGCTTTTTGCTTTTTGACCTCACTTAAATAGATATAACTCGCGAATGGACTGTCCGATTGCTCATAACCTTATCAACTCCGATAGCCACGAGAGGGATCTAAAGCATTATAATCAATGGTTTGACTAATTTAACGCGATGGCTGAGAAATGCGGCTTACAGATCTGGCATTTTCAACTTTTTTTGAGAAATTTGTACTTTGACCATCACTGGTTTAACTATTTTATTCTATGCGATTTTTCCTTAAAGTTTGTAATAAAAGCCCATTTAATTCTCCGTCGAACGGTTGTTGTCCCAATGAATTTGGATACCGTTTGACGAAGTTATGCGCGATTTTCTGAGTACACATCGACAACCTAGTATTTTTTTTTAGTGTGCTAACATATTTATGTTTGCTTTCACATAATTACCCCTAAAAGTAAACTCAGTTTTGATTTGGCGCCAGATTCAAATAATATTTTTAAATACTTAAAATGCATATATATATAAACTTAAATGCTTCACGATTTCTGGGCCAATAACGCTCTCCAATAATGTTACCTATTGCGGCGAGTTAAGCTATTTTGAAGAAACAGCACAAACCACCCTTATAAGCGTGTTAAGGTCGCCCATACTGCACATGCTGCGCTGTGTGCTTATGCGGGCTGACGTCGACACTCTTGGATTTATTTGTTTTAACTCACTTCAAATCGAGCCAATTACACTTGTTGCGACGTCAGCTTGTGCGGGTCCTCGCCTCAAAAGAAGGCAATATATGCTCTGAGTTTTTAGACAGGATAACGGGCCTGGCGTCGCGGCCCAAGCGGGCTATGCATTACCCATCGCTGCTTAAGTGCAAGCTGATGTCACTTTCTTCTCATTTTTACTTGGCGTGCTCCACCTCGGTTTTTATTTGGTATTTAATGATTCGTCCATCCTGTTATAGTGATTTTTATATTCTTCATCATTGGTCATCCATGGTATTTTATCGCGGTTCTCTACAATCGTGGTTAGACAGTTATCATTGGGCGTTGTTTGTGGACTTGAAAAGTAATTTCTTAGGTACCAAAGGGGTTCATCATTAAATAGAACCCGCAGTTAAATTCTCTGCATTAGACCACATATGTCCAGGCGTGGGCAAGGCTTGCGCCATGAGAGCAATCTGCTTTTCACAAGCCTTAACCGTGCCTACCTGTATAAGATTCTTGCTGTGCACGGCTCTTTTTGTTTAAAATGCCAATTTCAGCTCATTAAAAAATAATAACAACCACTTGCAGCCCACATCTACTCACTATAGCTCAATTTATTTGTATGCTAGATAACAGTATTCAGAGAATATATGCGAAAAAATGTTGATACATGCATTTTAAGTATTTCAAAATATTATTTGAATCTGGCGCCAAATCAAAACTGAGTTTACTTTTAGGGGCAATTATGTGAAAGCAAACATAAATATGTTAGCACACTAAAAAAAAATACCCAGATCTGTAAGCCGCATTTCTCAGCCATCGCGTTAAATTAGTCTAACCATTGATTATAATGCTTTAGATCCCTCTCGTGGCTATCGGAGTTGATAAGGTTATGAGCAATCGGACAGTCCATTCGCGAGTTATATCTATTTAAGTGAGGTCAAAAAGCAAAAAGCGGTTTTTGGGCCATAACTTCAGATTTTGGGGGTCCCCGAGGAAAACCAAGTATGAGGAAGTGCTATACGCGACCTGCTCTACAGCGTACGCTATGCCAATACCCAGGTTTTTACAATTTTTGGAAATTTGTAGCACTGTGTAATTGGCTTGATGTTAATGAAGTACTAGCTGATAGTGAAGAAACACAACGACTTTTGAACATAAATATTTCAACACCTCAAGCTTTGGTTGACCTCTGTAGGGATTTTGAAATTATTTTTGAGGAAATGCAGACTTGCAGCTCTCCCTCTTTGTGCTTCGTATTACCATCGATCCATAAAATCAATGACTTGTGCTTGCCAAACCATTTCGACATTCCATCCATATCAGCGTTAAAGCAAAATATAAGCTTCAATATTACTGAGACTTGGGAAAATAACTTGACTATTTTATATCCACCTGCTGCTACTTTACAACCATGCGATTTCGACGAAATTAAAGCATTTTGCATTAACCAAATTGAAAATCTGAAAATTTCAGCTATTACTTCCTCTTTTGAACAAACTAATTAGTGACTCATTGTCCACATCATCTGCTCCAGCAAGGCCATATGCTCCATCCTCTGCCACTTCTTCGAATCTTCCATCGCCCATTCAAAAAAACAAATTCTTTTTCTCAAACTTGATCAGGAATCCAGGAGACGAGTATGAAGAATCTCCTGGAGAGGAAGTCGAAAGGTACTGCAGGGAAAAAAATGTCATGACTGAAGATTTTGAAGTAATTTAGTGGTGGAAAAGTAATGAAAAATGCTATACCTACCTTTCAAAGCTTGCTTTGCAGATTCTCTCAGTACCTGCAAGTAGTGCAGCAGCTGAGCGAGCATTTTCATTGGCAGGTAATTATGGCCGAAAAGCGAAACCGATTAGGGCCAAACTGATGAAACTGTCTCCCAAGCGCAAAAAAACCATTAGCTCTGGTGTGTCTCTAGGGCAAAGTGCACTTTCTGTCCCTGCCCATGCGCCGAGCCCATCGACTCCTAGCGTCCAGCGTCTGATATCATTTAATACTCCGGCTCCAGTGCCGAGGATAATTGGTACAGGAGACTTTACCACTACAGATAGTGGCAACTCTGATACCAGTCATGTGATATCAGGTGTAGGGTCCGAAGTGTCCGTCCAGGAGAATCCCACCCCACCTGCTGTAGATATACCTAAAGATAGTGCTGCGGTTGCTGCTCCCCCTATTTCGGTAACCATTTCTGAGGTAAATGGGGAATCAAGGCCTATAAAGCCTCTGATAGGTATTCCACCGAAAAAGCATATCTTTGTTTCTCGCCTTGCCCCTGATCTCACATCTGATGATGGTAAAGCCTACATTCAGGCCAAAATTCAAGATGCAAATTTTTTGGTAGAAAAGTTAAAGTTTTCGTATGAAAGGGATGTTGCCTCTTTTAAAGTTATTGTTCCGGATAAAATCTTTAAAACAATTTGTTCAGAGGATTTCTGGCCGGAGAATTTAATTGTTAAAGAGTATATATTCAAAAAAAAAAACTCGATCTCCTATTTATTTGCCGTCTTTATCTTCTAACCCTCCTGGTTCCTCTTCTTCTACTGTGGTATCAAAAAACTAATGTCCTCCCTTCTTCTAGCTTACCAAAATGTCCGTGGTCTTAATTCTAAATTAGCAAAACTGTTTGTTGACAGTATATCTTTCGATTTTCATGTTATAGTTTTTACTGAGACGTGGTTAAAATCGGACATCTCAGATTCCACAATTTTTACGACTAAATACACCAATTATATAGACGCGATCGTTCTTCTCGCGTTGGAGGAGGGGTTTTAATTGCTGTAGATTCCGGCCTTTCGTCGGAGTTGACAGATACTTTAATACCCCTTGACATCGAGTTTATAAGTGTTAAAATAACTTTTTCAACTTTTTCCGTTTTTATTACTTGCTCCTATATTCCTCCACGCTCTGATGCCACAGTTTACTCATATCACCTTTCTGCCATCGAGTCGGTCTCTCTATTACTATCAAGCACTGACCTTTTGGTTGTTCTTGGAGATTTCAACTTGCCGGAAGTAATGTGGTCCACGAATGATGAATCCAATTCACTTTTTCCATCGAAATCCCATGATTTTATCGATGGACTTTTTGAGTTGTCGTTGTCACAAGTCAATCCTATTCGGAACTCGAACAACAGAGCTCTTGATTTAATCTTTCTGTTGGATCCTCCCGGCAATGTTGCATCTAGAATCGACCCATTGGTGTTTCCTGAGGACCCCTTCATCCTACAGTTGAACTTTCTATCGATTTGCCTTCTTGTGTGTGCTCTGCTTCTGGGAATTCGACGGCTAAAACACGCTGTTTTCAAAAAGCAGATTTTTTGAAACTCAGTGATTTAATTTTTGAAACCAATCGGTCTCAATTGTACAATTGTACAGATATTGATGTCGCCATAAAACTTTTTTATGAAACCTTGTATTCGCTTTTTGATGTCTGTGTTCCACTTGAGCTCCCCCGCTGTCCTAATAGGCAGCCTTGGTTCACAAGAGAACTAATTACTTTAAAAAACAAGAAGTCAAGGTATTTCAAAAAGTATAAGATTTCGAAAAAATCATCTGATTTCTCTCGATATGTGGATGTGCTTTCTAGATTTAATGTGCTTAATGCACAGTGTTACAAAGACTATCTCAACCGATGCAGGCTGCAATTCTCTCAATATCCTAAGCAGTTTTATTCCTTTGTTAACTCTAAACGCAAATCTTCCACTATCCCTTCATCTGTGCGCTATGGTAATGTGAAAGCGAACACTGATCAGGCCATAGCCGATTTGTTTGCGCAGTTTTTTACGTCAACCTACTCGTCCACTAGCTTTCCTGTGAATCAACCATACCCTTATCGGCTAAATAAATCTAATTGTATTTTTAGCCCTGTGATAACTGAAAGCTCTCTTCTTTGTGATCTTAACTCTGTAAAACCTGTCTATGCACCGGGACCCGACGGAGTACCTGGTTGTGTACTTAGGTTTTGTGCTGATGCACTTTGTAAGCCTATTCATAAATTATTTGAATTGTCTTTGCAATCATCCACTTTCCCTATGTTATGGAAGGAATCTTTTATCATTCCTCTCCATAAAAAAGCAAATAAGTCTGATGTTGAGAATTATAGAGGTATTTCAAAGTTGTCTGCAATTCCGAAAGCTTTTGAGAGAATTATGACATCTCAATTGCAGCATTGATGCAGTTCCATTATTTCACCCTATCAACACGGCTTTGTAAAGCGTCGATCCACTACAACTAACTTATTAGAGCGTACATCATTAGTGATCAAAGGATTCTTATGTAATATGCAAACTGACGTGATTTATACTGATTTTAGTAAGGCTTTTGATTCTGTCAATCACTGCTTGCTGCTTCACAAACTGAGTTTAATTGGTTTTCCAACTAACCTTCTTATTTGGATCTCTGATTACCTTAGTTCTAGAACACAAAAAGTCCTTTTCAGTAATTCATATTTCAAACCAATCCAGGTTACCTCTGGTGTACCCCAAGGTAGTCACTTGGGTCCATTGCTTTTTACACTCTTCATAAATGATCTTCCGTCAGTCTTGACTCACTCTCGTGTGCTTATGTACGCCGATTATGTGAAACTATGTTTAACATATAATGATTTGGTCTCCCGCTTTAATTTGCAAGCTGACTTGGATGCATTTCATTCTTGGTGTAAAGATAACCTACTAAACCTTAACAGTTCCAAGTGTAAGTGTTGCCCGTCCGACTAGTTTTCTAGCACCGCCAATGAGGAAAATGGAAACAGCTCAAACACATTTAATGGCACGTTGTCTCTTATATATTTGTGATGATCAAATCCAGATTAAACTCAGCTCTGCGTATGTGGTAGTATATGGCGTAGCACTTGAGGTGGTAGCACTTTAAAAAACTGCAATTTGACTTAGGTTAGGTTTGGATACAATTTTCCATTAGCTTAGATCTTACCCTAGTCTTCGTCTCTCGACAGCGAACAAACAACTAAATTAGAGGCTGGCCACGAGGTTTGGCTTCACCTATTGCTTCTTGTAGTTCAGCGCAGCTGAATGTGATTTACTTATACATAAATGGATATAGAACTGATAAGAATGGCAAGCTCAAAGCAAAGAGATTTCAAACTGTAACTTCGCTGTGTGCTGCCTAACATAGTTTGTTGTTGTTGTTGTCTTTACTTGTGGATTGCGTTTGGTTTAACTAGCAGCTGTTTTATTATTTTTATTTGTCTGCTGCTGGGCTTAAATTATTGGCAGATCTAAATTTCGGCAACATTCCCCTCCCAGTAAGCGGACGCAGTCCGCAGGACGGAGGAGCTTACTATTAAATTGCCGACATCAAGAACTGCTAACTTTACTGCTGGCCTGGATAGGATGCCATCCGATGTCTGGACCTTGGCACGCCTGACTTGGCCATCTTCAGCGGTTGTTACCTCGATGACTCGGCCCTTTGTCCAGGTGTTTCGGCGTTGATTTTCGTCGACGATCAGTACGATATCGCCGACAGCTATGGGACTAACCTTTTGATGCCATTTAGTTCTCCTGGTTATGTTTGGCAGCATCTCTTTGACCCATCTTTTCCAGAACTGGTTGGCGAACATCTCACTTTGGCGCAGAGTCCATTTGTAGTCGATTTGTTCCGGCTCGCAGAACGGCTTTTCGCCATTTGACGACCCGAGCAGCAGGTGATTCGGGGTGATAGCTTCTTGGTCCTCGTGATCGAGGGACACAAATGTTAACGGTCTAGAGTTGACCGTCATCTCCACCTCCATCATTGCCGTGAGTAGGCTCTCGTCGGTGAATTTTTGATTTGGGGCTATACGGTATAGTACAGCTTTTATGGAACGCACTAAGCGCTCCCAGGCGCCACCCATATGAGGGGCTGATGGCGGGTTGAAATACCAGGTTATTTCCCGCTGCGCCAGTTTTTGTTGCATCTCGGAGTCGTCCAACTGTAAGGTTCCTCGTAAAAAGGCATCTGACCCTCGGAAATTCGTTCCGGTGTCACTGAATTTGTGCTTAAGCTGTGGACGATCTCGATGCTTATTGCTCGCATTGTGAGGCAAGTTATGAGCACGCCCCAGCGTTTGAGCGCCTTCCTGCCGTCGATGACTGTAATTGGGCCAAAATAGTCCACGCCCACGTGCGTAAATGCTGGCTTGAATGCGCCCAACCTGGCTCGTGGTAGTGGCGCCATCAGTGGTGGCACAGGCTGAGCATTTTGTAGCTTACAGTGTTGGCAGTTGCGGCGGATTTCTTTAAGGAGAGGTCTTAGTTTGGTAATTGAGTATTTTTGCCTCACCTCATTTATGGTTGTTTCGTGGTTGATATGGAAATACATTTCGTGATAGTGGCGCACTATCAACTTGGTCACCCAATGCTTGGGTGGTAATGCGACTTGGTCCATTGGGATGCTCGTGTAGCGCCTTGCGCGGTTGCGTACACACATCACTCCAGAGTCGTCTATGTAGAGTTGGAGCCCCCACAGCGGGCTGCTGCGGCAGACTGATTTTCCTTTGGTGGTGGCAGCATACTCGTCGGCATAATATTCCAGCTGCATGGTTCGATATAAGAACCGCTGGGCATTGGTGAGATGATTCACCCGCAGACCTGTAGCTCCACCGATTTGGCGAATCTTATGGATTAGCTTCTCTTTGTAGACAAGCCAATATGCGACTGCTCGTGACAGCCGAATCCAGTCGGAGTAGTACTCGTAGTTGAGCCGCGACATTTCTTCACGCATGTAAAGGAAACGGGGACGCAGCTCCTCCGTGGCTTCGTCTATTTTGGTTGTTTTTGCCGGCCATTCAGAAGGCGGCAATTTCAGGAAATTGGGTCCGTCGAACCATTGCGTGTAAGCATCAGGCCCGCGTTGGCGTTTTGTGGCGACGTCGGCCACATTCAATTTGCTCGGCACCCATCTCCAGTGGTTGAGGTCCGTGAGCTCAGCGATTTCGGCTACCCTGAACATCACGAATTGCTGATATCGTCGTGGATCTCCGGCCAGCCATGCCAGAACGGTTTTGGAGTCCGTCCATAAATGAAACTGCTGGATTTTGACCTCATGTTGTGTCTTGATGGAACTCAATAGTCGGGCACCGGTGACTGCTGCCTGTAACTCAAGGCGTGGGATGGAGAGTGGACTCAATGGGGCTACCTTTGACTTAGCTGAAACGAGACGAAGAAAAACCTTACCCTCATGCTCGATACGAAAATATGCGACCGCAGCATAAGCATCTTCTCCAGCGTCCACAAACACGTGAAGCTGAATTTGGCAATCTTCGGCCACCAAGCCTTGGAAGTAGCATCGAGGAATTTTAACTTCGGCTATCAAGGGGAGGAACGATAGCCAAGTCTGCCACATGTCCCGCAATTCCGGTGTCAGATCCTCATCCCAGTCAATTTTCATACGCCAGACGTTTTGGAGCAGGATCTTGAGGTACATCATGATGCATGACACGAAGCCCATGGGGTCGAACACCGACATCAGGACTTGTAGGACTTCTCTTTTGGTCGGCGTTATGTTATCCGATATGATGTTGCGCTTTATTCGCACAAACTTGAGTGCATATGTGAATGCATCTTGGTTTGGGTTCCATTGCATACCCAATATTTTTTCGTGAGAGTGTATCTCCTCGTTGTTGTAGAATTTTTTCATCTTGTTTTTCAGAGGTCCCGTTTAGAGCTGACAAGACCAATGTTGAATTTGAACACCATTTATGCATGTGAAAGCCGCCACGTGCGTGAACTTCTCGGACTTCCTTCGCTAGTTTAATGGCTTGCTCTGGCGTGTGGCAAGAATCTATGTAGTCGTCCACGTAGTGGTGTTGTGTGATGGCTTTCGCAGCAGCAGGATACTCGCTGGCATGTGTGTTGGCGTTCAGATCGCGCACATAATGCGCTATACAGGGCGAGCACGTAGCTCCGAATGTGAGGACGTTTAATTGGTAGACCTCTACTGCGCCTGTCTCCGAGTTTTGCCACAAGAAACGTTGGGCTCGGGCGTCTTCTTCTTGTACTGCTATGCGGTGGAACATTTCGGCTATGTCCCCGCATATACCAACTTCTCGCATTCGAAAATTGTACATAATTTTTAGCAGCGGCACAATTAGATCTGGTCCCTTCATAAGGTAGTCGTTGAGCGATACGCCTGATGATTTAGCTGCAGCGTCCCACACAAATCTTACCCAGTCTGGCTTGTGTGGGTTTTGTACGGTAAATATTGGCAAATACCATACGTCTTTGGGGCTGTCGGCCAACGTAGTGGCGTCCAGCTTCTCGGCGTAGCCTTTATCGATGAGATTTTTTATTTGCCGGTTTAATTCGATGGCGAGCTGAGGGTTGTTGGCCATCTTCCTTTGGAGACATGTGAGTCTCTTTGATGCCGTTGCCAGGCTATTTGGGAATTGGCGATTATCATCTTTCCATAGTAGACCCACGGAATACCTGTCGGCTTGGTATTTAGTTGTATTTTCCAGAATTCGCAATGTTCGTTGCTCCTCTGGTGATTTAGCTAGTTTCTGGGGTACGTTGTCCTCAGAAAGCAGGCATCTTTGGACCATTTCGTGTAGGTCGTGGTCGCAGTGGCATTGGTGAAGGTGGACTTTACCTTCTGATCTGCGTGAGCCACCATATACGGTCCATCCCAATCTTGTCTTTGCAGCAATTGGCTGCTGCCACTTTCCCTCACGCACTTTGAGCGAGGATATGAGGTTGGGATTGTTGACTCCAATTATCATTTGAGGGACTGCCTTTACGTAGCTTGGTAATGGCAGACCTTTAAGGTGCGGATATCTTGATTTTATTTGATCCGCAACCATTGTCTCAGCAGACATGCCCAGGCTTTTGACTGTGTGAACATCGTTCAGTTTAAATATTTTGGTGCCTGGACCCTGCTTCGAGATTTTTAGATTTAGCCGCCTGGATGGGGGCTCTTGGCGTTTGACTTCTCCGGTCCAGCTTATGCATAGGGTGCTGGCAATGCCTTGTTCGCCCAGCTCTTTCGCTAAGCCCTCCTCAAGGAGTGTAAGGGTCGACCCGTCATCCATGAAGGCGTATATATTGATCGACTTCGACTTCCCATGCAAAGTTACTGGAACGATTCGGAAGAAACTTTCTGCTACGTTAGATGCTGACTTACGATGGTTGTGGAGTGCGCTGGTCGTTAGTGCCTCTGTGCCCTTATGAAGGAGGCTGTTGTGATTTTCGTGGCACCCACTTACGACACAGGATATTCTGCTCCAGCACGATCCCTTGTGCCTTTTGAGGCACTGTACACACAGTCGGTTGGTTCTGACAGCTTCCCACCTGGCCGCCACGGTCATGCGCTTGAATTTTTCGCAAGCTGTGGTACTATGTGTATCCTCACAAATCGCACATTGTGCGCGTTGCTGATCTTCGGCCCTGCCAGCGGCATGTGTGTTGAGCGTGGCCTTTCGTGCTGATTTCTTGTCGGCTGTCAGAGCTATATTCGGGGTTGATACGCGGCATGCGGCATCCGCTAGCTCGAACAACCAATTTGCCAAATCCTGTAAGTTTGGGCACTCAATAGTTTTGGAGTGTATTGCCCAGTTCAGCATCATGTCTGGTCCCATCTTCTCGATGAGTTCCTGTTGTAGCGTTGGATTGTTTAGGTGTGCATCAAGCTTGGCTGCTTTCATTGTTGCACACATATTTTTGACCGCAAATGCAAACTCGATTAGTGGTTCTAGCTTGCCCCTTGGTGAAGGTAAATTGCGTACATTCTCAATTAGCACTTTTATTATATGTTCCGGGCGGCCGAAGTACATTTTTAATGTGCGTACCACGTCCGGCAGCAGATCTGGGAACAAAAGACTGTCTCGCACGGCTTCTAGCGCCTTTCCCTTAAGGCACTTCTGCAAACGGACAACATTTTCTTCATTGCTGTAGCCGGCGATCTTTGTGCTGGTCTCGTAAGAGCTGAGAAATAGTGGCCATTCCTTGGGGTCTCCTGTGAAGACTGGTAAGTCCCTCGGCAATGATTGTCGAACGGCCATCTGTTGTGAGGTTATGCCTTCCTTTTTGGCGGCCTCATCTTTGTTTTTTGTGCACGGTGCCTGCGGAGTACTGCAACAGCCAGGCTCCATCAAGTGCTTATTAGCTTGGTGTTGGCCCGCTCCATCCGTAATGGTGGGCTGCTGATGACCTGGTGTTGGTCCGTCTGACGGCACGTGCGCGCTTAGTAATTCGTACTTACGGCGCAAGTATTCCCTTTTGATACACATTTCTTCCTCCAGTTGCTGCAATAATAACACTATGCAACAATTTTTTGATCCCGGCTTCTAAATAGTTGATCCTTATGTAAAATTTCACGCTGAATTCAAATCTGCTCTCAGATTTGTCAAAAGTAGAACGGTTTTTGAGATATCGCGAAATTTTCAATTTTAGTGTTTTGAAAAAAGGTAGGTCTACTAAAATGGCATTTTCTCTGATTTTAGTCCACCGATATGTATAAACTGGAACAAAAATAAAAGATAATAAAATTATTTCTGAAAAAAACGACTGTTGTTGTAAATCCAACCATAAATGACGAAGTTATGGCACTTCAAAGTTGGATTTTTGAAAAATTTTTGATAATTTTTAATTTTTTGCTGACTTTCATTGATTTTTTTTCAATCTTACCATTAAAATTGCTCAGGTCTCAGATATTGACAGGATTGGCTAATCTTTAACGAGCATTCTTTGCCCTTGGTCATCGAAATCGGATGAAAAATAAACGCTATATTCACAATTAAGTAAACATACCTCTGTTTGATAGTATTTTTTTGCTAGTTTTTTCAGTATAAAATTCACATCTTAGCAAGCCAAATAAGAATAAACGTTGAGCATTAGTAGTTTGTATTGCAGTTCAACAAAAATCTTACGAACTTCAACATGACTTGCTCAAAGCGAACATTTTATTGCAAAAATGATCCAAGCAAGTTTTGCTTTATTTGTGGAGAATTTTCATTCGCGAGGCAGAGAATTTTTTCGGAACAATTGCAAAATATTTTTTCTTTATATAATATTTTGGCAAGAAACCGGAAATCAAACCGTGGACGCCGAAATTCGTATGCAATTCGTGCAGAACTATTCTAAATATGTGGATGTCTGGAAAAAAGTAAGTCAAAAATTTTATAAATTGCACACCTAGAGTAATTTTTTCATTTAAGTCGCTTTTTGGCTTTTGATGTTTCTGCTACTTGGCGGGAACCGACGTGTCATGAAATTAGCTGCTATTTTTGTTTAACTGAAGTTAATCAGCATGGACGTCACCGATTTGTAAAATATGCTGAGATAGAGTCTTTCTCAAAGCCGATTTTGCGCACATCTGCCAGCCCATACTAATTTGTCCAAAACGTAAATATGAAAGTGAAGATACAGATGATGCAGACATGGACTATAACAATGCTGAGACGGATCATATTCTAAAGCCTCTGACCGAAGCCGAGCTAAATGATTGGATACGAGACCTAGAACTATCAAAGGATAAATCCGAGTTGTTGGCGTCGCGCATGAAAGAGCGCAACTTTGTATCTCCGAACGTAAAAATAACAAAATACAGAAAGCGCCATAAACGTTTTGGAAAGTATTTCGCACAAGAAGGATCGATTTCTTATTGCAAAGACATCGCCGGTTTATTCGAAAAGTTTGGAGAAATTTATAATCCAAATGAGTGGCGACTATTCATCGATAGTTGCAAACTTAGCTTGAAAGTTGTTTTGTTACACCAAGGCAACAAAAAAGCCTTCCATTCCATTGGCACATGCCGTAAACATGAAGGAGTCTTACGACTCAATGTCTAAATTGCTCGCTCTTGTCAAATACGAAGAGCACCAGTGGAAAATCTGTGCCGATCTGAAAGTCGTAGCAATGGTAACAGGCTTGCAACAAGGATGGACAAAGCATTGCTGTTTTTTGTGCAGATGGGACAGCCGAGATCGCAGCCAACATTACTTGCGTAAAGACTGGGATGTCAGGGCCAATTTTGTAGTCGGAGAAGATAACGTAAAATTTCCGCCCCTAGTTCAAAAGGACAAAATTATTCTCCCTCCGTTGCATATTAAGCTTGGTCTCTTCAAAAAGTTCGTTAAAGCTCTCCATAAAAATGAAAATTTTGCGGCATTTGAATTTTTAAAAGGACGATTCCCACAACTTTCTGACGCCAAAATCAAAGAAGGCGTATTTGTGGGTCCGCAAATCAAAAAGCTAATGAGCGACAGAGAATTTTACTCGGCACTGTCAGCAGACGAGGCAAAAGCATGGGAATCATTTTGCGCAGTAGTGTCTAGTTTTCTGGGAAGCAAAAGAAGTGAGGACTATAAAGAAATTGTTGATGATTTATTGGAAAACTACAAAAAAATTGGTAAAAATTCACTTTTTGCACTCCCATTTGGATTTTTTCCCGGACAACCTAGGCGACGAAAGCGACGAGCATGGCGAACGCTTCCATCAGCAAATGCAGCAGATGGAGTTTCGCTACCAAGGCAAGTGGGATCCGGCAATGATGGGAGACTATTGCTGGTTCTTGTTGCGAGAAACACATAGTCTACACAAAAAACAAAAGCGGTCTACATCATTTGAATACTTTTATCCAACCTTGAACTGCAATAAAAACTCCTACTGATCAACGTTTATTCTTATTTGGCTTGCTAAGATGTGATTTTAATACTGAAAAAACTAGCAAAAAAATACTCTCAAACAGAGGTATGTTTACTTAATTGTGAATATAGCGTTTATTTTTCATCCGATTTCGATGACCAAGGGCAAAGAATGCTCGTTAAAGATTAGCCAATCCTGTCAATATCTGAGACCTGAGCAATTTTAATGGTAAGATTGAAAAAAACTCAATGAAAGTCAGCAAAAAAATTAAAAATTATCAAAAATTTTTCAAAAATCCAACTTTGAAGTGCCATAACTTCGTCATTTATGGTTGGATTTACAACAACAGTCGTTTTTTTCAGAAATAATTTTATTATCTTTTATTTTTGTTCCAGTTTATACATATCGGTGGACTAAAATCAGAGAAAATGCCATTTTAGCAGACCTACCTTTTTTCAAAACACTAAAATTGAAAATTTCGCGATATCTCAAAAACCGTTCTACTTTTGACATATCTGAGAGCAGATTTGAATTCAGCGTGAAATTTTACATTAGAATCAATTGCTAAAAGTGCGGGATACAAAAACTTTTCAAATTTTGTGACATAGTGTAATTGCTGTTCCTCCTGCCTTGCTCTATCTACAGCCATCTCGCTTACTTTGTTAGGTTGGTTAACCGTAACACCTGATCCGTCCTCGGAGCATGCCGATGACGGGCGAGAAGTGAGGTTGTGTTCACCTCCAGCAGATGAAGAGTCATTTTGTAGGTTAAGTCGGATACAGGGTGTACACAACCGCGTGCTCGTGGTGGTGTCGTGGTCCGGTCCACAGCATGTGTAATGGAATTGGCTTGAACACTTTGAGCATGTAAACATCTCATCATTGTCCGGGGCGACACATATTTTGCAGCTGCTAGCCAATGCCATATCTGTTAGCTGCTGCGTGACCTTTTCGCCTCGGGTGACTCGTTCAATACCTTTCTCCGTTTTCTGGCTGCCACTACAGCCGGGAATTGTTGGGTTTATTTTTCACTCCTCTCCCGTGGGACTAAGAGTAGTTGTGGTTAAAGAACTGCGTTGCTTTCTTTATTTTAGGTTTTTTAAAGAATTGTTGCCCGTCCGACTAGTTTTCTAGCACCGCCAATGAGGAAAATGGAAACAGCTCAAACACATTTAATGGCACGTTGTCTCTTATATATTTGTGATGATCAAATCCAGATTAAACTCAGCTCTAGCTATATGAGAGTAGTAGGTGGTATATATTTGTAGCGTATGTGGTAGTATATGGCGTAGCACTTGAGGTGGTAGCACTTTAAAAAACTGCAATTTGACTTAGGTTAGGTTTGGATACAATTTTCCATTAGCTTAGATCTTACCCTAGTCTTCGTCTCTCGACAGCGAACAAACAACTAAATTAGAGGCTGGCCACGAGGTTTGGCTTCACCTATTGCTTCTTGTAGTTCAGCGCAGCTGAATGTGATTTACTTATACATAAATGGATATAGAACTGATAAGAATGGCAAGCTCAAAGCAAAGAGATTTCAAACTGTAACTTCGCTGTGTGCTGCCTAACATAGTTTGTTGTTGTTGTTGTCTTTACTTGTGGATTGCGTTTGGTTTAACTAGCAGCTGTTTTGTTATTTTTATTTGTCTGCTGCTGGGCTTAAATTATTGGCAGATCTAAATTTCGGCAACAGTAAGGTTATGACATTTTATAGAACCACACCACAATTCTTTTCTTATATGATTAATAATGTCCCACTAGAGTGTTTGAATGATACAGTCAATGAGGTAAATGATCTTGGGGTTATTCTAGATTACCGACTGAAATTTGAATCTCATATAACGGCTACTGTTTGTAAGGCCAGGAGTATTCTTGGGTTTATTAAGCGCTGGTCGAAGGAATTTGATGATCCATATACGACGAAAATTTTGTACATTTCTCTTGTCCGCCCTATACTCGAGTACGGATCTTGTGTGTGGTCTCCGCAATATTCGACCCATCAAGACAGAATTGAATCTGTGCAAAAGCAGTTTTTATTGTTTGCTCTTCGTGGTTTAACCTGGAATCCTGAGGACCGTTTACCGTCATACTCAAGTAGGCTACTTTTGATTAACGTTCCCTCCCTCATTAACCGTAGAGTTATGCTTGGTGTAATTTTTATACATAGATTGATTAATGGTGAAATCGACTCATCTGAATTGGTTGGTCAAATTAACCTCAACGTTCCTATTAGACCGACTCGCAATTTTATACCCCTATCACTAAATCGTTGTACCACTAACTATGCATTGCATGAACCTTTTCGTGTTCTCTGTGCTGATTACAATAAACTCTACCGAGTAATCAACTCCGAAGCTTCTCTTCCTGCTTTAAAAACTACTATTTTAACATATTTAGCCCGTAGTTGACATTTCTTTATGTTTTTCCTTCGCGATTCATCTCATACGTTAGTGTCTCCGCCTCTCGGTCGGTTCGGCTACTATTTTGGGCTACTATTTTGCCTGCGGTTCGCGCGTAACAGGCCCTGGCTTGGTGTCGCATGGGCCACTTGAACGTACTGCGCATTGTACGTCAACGTCTAGAATAAAAACAAAAAAAACTCGTTAGACAACTTGCTGTTTCTAAATTCGTTTTATGAAAACTTAAGAAAATAAATACTTTTTCACATAAACATAAACGTTACAAAGATATATTTTATTTTATTTTGTTTTTATTTTATCATTATTTTTGTTTAATTTCTAAGTTGAAGGCTCAATAAATCTAATTTGTATTTCCGATAAATACATACACATATGTATACATACACACTTGCTTACTTCATTCTTTGCTGCTTATGCAAATGTATTTTTCTGCTCAACAACCAAAAGCCGAAGACACATCGGAGAGTGGGCCCACCAACACAACAAAGCGACCAGTAAGAAAAATACCACTACATGCCAGCAGCAGCAAAAAAATTACTCAAGTGAGAGAGCAACAAATACAGAACGCGATGCGAGAATTGTTGGTGGATCAATGAACAATCAAATTTTTGCGCTCTCTGCTCCCAGTGGTAAAAAAAATGAGTCGCACGAGTAGCGCGGGTATATTTGGTACTCGGTAGCCGATGCAAAAATATGCCATAAGTGTTTTAAGCACCGCGTACATTTTTTGCAGTCGTCGGAGACACTCGAGTGTGAAAAATATCCAGTACGATTGCGGTGCACTTGAAGTTGCGGTGCACTCGTGTAGATCTCTGGTTACCACCAAAGCATAAATCAGTTTTAAATAAATCTGTATTTGATTTGTGGGAATAATATAAATATTATATCTTATAATTATAAAGTAACAAGCTAAAAAAATTGTGTTGTTTTTGTTGCGGGTTAGGTGTGCTTTGGAGGGGCTTAGGCACGCCCACTGTGTTTTTTATTAATTGTTATAACACTAGTTTACAGCCAAAAAGACCCATTTCTACTGAAAATTTTTTTTAGTGTAGTTTGGAATGGTGATCTCAAAAATCAATTTCAAAAATTTTTTCATGGCTCCGTTTTTGAAAAATAATTTTTTTTTATTTTTTGGTAGGGGCACTTACATTTTAAGCCATATCTCACTTTATAATTGTCAGATAGAGTCAAGCAAGATAAGAATCGAAAGGTTATTTCGCTGCCGGTAATCGAGTAGAACATTGTTTTTAAATCGGTTCATTAGTTTGACTACAATATCCAAAAATATTTCGAAAAAAACGATTTTTTGCTCGAAAATTCATTTTTGGTCGCCTGGAAAAAATATAAAAAAATCCAAAAAATTTATTTTTATTTTTTCTACTAAGAACCGCACTTCTACGAAGAAAAACGATATCGATGACCAAAATCTGTGAACAAACACAGGAGCTGTAAGCAATTTAGTGCAAAAAAATGTGATATTTTTCTTGATATTTTAAAATAAATTTTCGTTTGCTTCGACTTTTGTTCCGTATTTAATTTTTATTTTTGTTCTGGCTTTTCGTTCACTTCATAATTTGACCAAAAAACGAAGAAAAGTACAATGTTAATTTTTGGAAACACACAATATACTCAAATTTGACTGTTAGTTCCTCTACTCAATTTGATCCATCTATTGTACGTGTTACACGATTTTCCTCACAAATACCTTATTTTCTCGTAAAAGTGCGATTCTTAAGTAGAAAAATAAAATAATTTTTTTGTATTTTTTATATTTTTCTAGTCGTTTAAAAATGAAATTTCTTGGATTTTCGAGCAAAAAATCGATTTTTTTGAAATATTCTTGGTTGTTGAATTCAAACTACTGAACCGATTTAAAACAATGCTCCACGCAATTATTGGCGCTCCATTACCTTTCGATTTATTTCTTACTTGACTCTATCTGACAATTATGAACTGAGATATGGCTTAAAAGTAAGAGTACCTACCAAAAAATTTAAAAATTAATATTTCAAAAACGGAGCCATGAAAAATTTTTGAAATCGATTTTTTAGATCACCATTCCAAACTATACTAAGAAAAATTTTCAGCTGAAATGGGTCAATTTTTTTTTTATTTTTGTAAACTAGTGTAATTAGACATCGGATTTTAGGTTTTTTTTTGTTGTTGGTATAATTAATTTGAAATTTTGGCATTGGTCTAATAAAAATATTTGTGATTTTTTAAGATGAGCATATCCAAAATATGTTTTTTTAGCCAAAAAGCCTGTGCTAAACAAGTAAGACCATTGCAGTCGAGTTAGCTCGACTTCAAAATACCCTGTACAATTGACAAACACACACATACACAAACAAACACACACGCACATATACCCAACATCTGCGTCGCGCTGAAAGGCAGCGCAATTCACTTCGATCAAGGATAGAATCCTAGAAGAGCCTTGGGCATTCCCCCCGGCGAAGTAATACCTAACGGTGGTACCGCCGGGAATCGGGATGGGGGTGGAATGTTTAGTGGGTGCGATAACTCAAGTCCCACACTTCAGACGCCGATCTAGGCGCTGAGGAGGCTTTTAAAGCTTTAAACCACCCTCAATAGCAAAAAAAAGCACACACGCACATACACACAAACGCGGACTCACACACGCGGGCGCAAGCAGCAAACGTAATGCGTAATAAGCAAAGCGTGGGTGGAGGGGGGGGTGCAAAAATTGTTTCGTTAATAACTTCTGTGTTTTTGCTCAGATCTCAATGAATCAGAATAGATAGATTATAGGCCTAAGATAATATATATTAAGCGACGATGTTGTAACTTTAAAATTGTGGCTCTGACAGTTTTTTGCGGTTTAAGGGGGGAGGGGGGGAACTTTTGCAAATCTGAAACAAACTTGATCTGCGTACGGCCTATACCTATGTACATGCAAAAATTTGTATCTCTATCTCTTATAGTCTCTGAGATCTACGCGTTCATACAGACAGACGGACAGACGGACAGACGGACGGACGGACAGACGGACATGGCTAAATCGACTCGGCTGTTGATGCTGATCAAGAATATATATCCTTTATAGGGTCGGAAATGTTTCCTTCTCCCTGTTACATACATTTGCTCAACTTCATGATCACCTTTTACCCATTTTCAATGGGTTCAGGGTATAAAAAGGTCAAAAATAGGTCAAAATATGTCGAAATAGGTCAAAATATGCTCTACTCAAATACCACTCCAAATTCCGGATTTATGATTGAAATGATGAAAAATACCGAAGACAAGAATGTACCATGTAAAGCAGTGTCCGGCACCGTTCAATGTTCTGTGTATGCAAGTAGCGACGTCCATCCTCAGTAGCAGCGGCGTCGATACATAGACACTATACGAGCGTACACTGCTCTCTTTTGCACTAACAAACATGTGCTAACTGAGTGCGCTCCCGCGTGTCTGAACGCACACATTCAAAGGCAAAATAAGCATGTGTGTTTTGCCGGACGCTGATGTAAAGGCAAGCCCTGTGGATGGTTCTTAGCGTACTAACACTAAGCAAGAAATATATAGAGGCGTCAAACAGCAGAAAAAGTGCTATCAACCAAACGGCTGAGCCTGGAACCCCAGAGCAGCCGAACGAAATGTCTAGCACCCCGAGAGCGCTCGGCTGTTTCGAGTTCGAAGCATTCGTTCGAAAGCCAGCACAACAAGAAACCGATTTTCAGTCGCAGATCAAATGCGGAACGATGAGGCACGGCCGCGGGTCTGCGCGCTGTGCTCTCGTTTCTCTGTATGTGTGTATATGTGTACAAGCGCTCGCACGTTTGCATGCGTGTGCAAAAGACACGGTTGCCGCTCTTCTTTGTTATGTTTTTGATCCTGGGTTGTCTGCGGCCACAGCAAGTGGCGCCGCGACGGCTCATTTGCTTATGACGTCACGACAATGTGAAAATTAGTTTTATTATCGACCATCACTTTTAAATGCCCTATGACCCAAACAAAAATCAATTACATTAATAGACTTAATATATGTACATACTTGTGTATTTTTATTTACTTCAGTACATTTTGAGATCAAAATTAAATAATTTTTGAATCTTTAATAATATAATTATGATAATTTATTAAAAGTGCGTTTAAACTGTGAACAGCATGCGTGCACATTAGACTGGCCCTTATATTAACTTTTTTTTTTTGATTTCAAAATACCGGGCGGAAAAGGGTTCGTTTTGTTCCCAATAGATATGAAAAAAAGTTTGGCAGCGATCGGACTTCAGTAGGTGGAAGCGCACTCGCCCTCAAAATCGAATATTTGAAGTATATGCGCAATATTTGGGGTGAGTTTTGGGCTTATTATCTAAAATTTTTAATAGAAAATGTTTATGTGTTATTTCTCTTTATATTCTTTTAGAAGAATATCATAGCAACATTTTAAATGTAAATGTCCGATATTTAGAGCATATCTAGTATATATTATTTTATCTTAAAAAAAAAAAAATAGAGGCAAGCTAACATCGGCTCGACCGAAGTTTATATACCCTTGGAGCTTGATATATGCCTGACAGTTTGTTGGCAGTTATACTATATAGTGGTCCGATTTCGAAAAATTTTGGTGAAATGATGTAAAAATCATTGAAAACTTATTAATACGGGCGTTGGGAGCGATAACGTTGAAAACAAAAAGTTTTTCTCACTAAGACTTTTTTCAGACCTAACTTTGTATGGCAGCTATACTATATGTTGTCCGATTTCGACAAGGCTTGGTGAAATTATGTGAAATCATTAAAAACTTATAAATACCAGCGTTGGGAGCGATACCATTAAAAACAAAAAAGTTTTTCTCACTAAAACTAGTTTTTCAACTGATCGTTCCTATGGCAGCTATATGCTATAGTCATCCGATCCGGCCGGTTCCGACAAATGTGCAGCGTATTTATACGAAAAGACTTCGTGCAAAGTTTGGTTACGATAGCTTTAAAACTGACGGAGGAGATAGCATAGAAACAGACGGACGGACAGACGGACGGACAGACGGACAGACGGACATGGCTATATCAACTCAGCTCGGCATGCTGATCAAGAATATATATACTTTATGTGGTCGGAGATGCTTCCTTCTATGCGTTACAAACATCCGGACAATTTTAATATACCCCCCCCAAGGGAAAAAACATAAATAAAATTATAAAAAAATGTAAAAAATGTGCTTTTAAATATGATTCTTACCAAATTTATTCTCAAAATATCTAACATTAATATTCAAAATGTTGCTATGATATTTCGCTTAAAGTATATAAAAAGAAATAACACTTAAAAAAAAATGTTGAAATTTTATAGATTGAATCCAAAATTAATCTCAGAAAAAATTTTTTTTTTTGAAAAATTGACCGATGTGATATGACTCTGACCAAGTTTACGCTCGAAATATCCAACAAAAATATGTAAAATGTTACTATGGTATTCCCCTTAAAGGATTTAAAGAGCAAAATAACAAAAAAATTTTTTTTCAAATTTTGCAGATTTATTCCGTATCTCATCCGATATATTGGTAGCATATTTAAAATTTTTGTTTTTTAGTGCGAGAGCGCGTCCACTAAATATAGTCCGATCGCAGCCAAACTTTTTATTATATCTTTTGGGACCAAAACGATAGTTTTGCCGCCCGGGCAAAAGCAAAAATCAAAATCTTATATGTATTAAAAATTTTTCGAAAAAAATACCAAAAAAAAAATTTGAAAAATTTACCCTTTTGATATGATTCTGGCCAGGCTGACTCTCAAAATAAGACACATTTATATTTAAAATGTTTCTATGATATTCCCCTTAAAGGATGTAAAAAGAATTAACACATACAAATTTTTTTGGAATTTTAAGAAATTAAATTCGAATCTCATCCCCCTCATTTCCCATACATTTCAAATTTTCGATTTTGAGGGCGAACGCGCGTCCACTAAATGAAGTCCGATCGCTGCCAAACTTTTTTTCATATCTATTGGGACCAAAACGAACCCTTTTCCGCCCGGTATTTTGAAATCAAAAAAAAAAGTTAATATAAGGGCCAGTCTAATGCATATCCATCATTAATAAAAAGCCTTTAAGGCACAGCATTAAAATTTGCTTAGCATTTTATTTTATTCTTGGACAATGGTCAAATTATGAAGAGTTCCACGCGAACAAAGCTAGCGGAACATGGACTGTTCGGGTGAAAAATGATTACGCCAAAAGACCACTTCTTCTCACGGTATGCCGCTCCTGCAGTTTTAATTCAGGCACAGTATTGATTGTTTCTGGCAAAGCAACCGTCCTTATCAAAACAAAATTTTAAACAAAAATTTTTGGCATCCCAGGTTGCTTTAATGAAAACGTAAAATGAAAAAGAGGAAATTAAAATTTAATGTAGCAACTTTAAACCCACGTCGCCAGCACTACCCCTTAAAATTTCGAAGTCGAACTTTTTAAAGCAGCATCAAAAATTTCTTCTGAATGGTCCATAAAACTCATTTCTCTGTTGCGGTACAAGTCTTTATCGCTAGCAGCATTCTTTGTGAGGAACACATATTGATCATAAATTTTCCTCAAGCTCTTCCTAGTTTCATGGTATGCCCAAGTGATTTCCATACACCATCAATTTAAAGGACAGTGCGGGTTTTAGGCTGTCCCTTAATGTGTATTTGAATCCTCTTATAGTATTATCCGCAACGCGCTAATTAAATAAATGCTCGAATCCTCTATATCCAGCATTTTGCTTTGAATAAAATATTTTTAAAAATATATTTTTAGTTCAAAAAATGTTTGCCATCTCAAAGGTTATTTCTACGAAAAAGTAAAATTAAAAAGGGGGAAACTGAAATTTAATTTAGCAACTTTAAGCCCACAGCGCCAGTATTAAACCTTAAAATTTCGAAGTTTGGTTTTTTATTACGGTAACTAGAAATTTTTCCGAATTTTTTGCGCGCTGAGGATTACATACGATTATGTTCAGTCTAATGTACATACACAGAGGGAAAAAACGTGTTCAGAAAATAAGTTGCCGTCAACTTAAAATGAGAACAGAACGTTCTCAAAATTTTTGAGAACAAATGTTCTAAATGTTCTTGGAATGAGTAAAGTTGTTCTCAAACGAATAATATTTACTTTAAACAACAACAATACCGGTGTTCAGCAGAGAGATATACAAGAGAGACAGCGAGTTGGTTCTCTTTTTGCTCTCTCTCAATTGTCTGCTCAACAAAGCATAAGTAGTCCTCTTGACGTGCATCTGGAAGACTGTTCAATGGCTGAATTGTCAAGTGCGTCATTCCATACGTTGAGTGCATAAGGTACCGGGCTCAAATCCCAGTCAAGCCCGAACAAATTTTTCTGTGTTTTTCTGTAAACTTAAATGAAACGAGTTAGGTGAAGTGGGTCGTTAAAGCGATGTTTCTGATTCCTATGGCACAATGGGTGGGTGGAGCAGCAAACCAGAGTAGCCTTGCCTCTCATCTCCCCGTTCCCTATTCCACCCAAATGTGAGTAATCCGCCCAAACCTGGCCAAGTGCAATCAAATTTTTTTCCAGGTGAGTTTAAAATGTTCTTGAAAACGGCACAATATAAACTCAAATCTTTTTCTCAAAAATGGAACAATGTCAACTCAATTTGAGCTTTTGCGTTCTCAATAAATTGTTCTCGAAGTGAGAACATTGCATTACATGTGAGAAAACCCGTTCATGCATACTTTTTGATAACGTTTGTGCTCGTTTTGAGTCCAATGTTCTCGGTTTTTTTCCTCTGTGTATGGGACATTCCATATCAACTCGGCCACCCCACTGTTTTTAGTTCCAAAAAATTTTTAATGGCTATTATTTTGAAGTACTATACGTTTTTGAAAATACCCCAACAAATTTTTCCCTACCCTCAATAGTTCTTAAGATAAACCGGGTACAAACGAAATTTAAAAAAAATCATAACTTTTGAACGGTGTATCGGATTTAGTCGAACCAAAGACGGTTTTTTGTTATTTTCTCGTGAACTTTTCGATAAAAATGTAAGACTTCAACCAAAGCCATCGGAAGTATTTTTTTCCTTTAAAAAAATCAGTATTTTGTACTTTTCTCCGCGAGGGCCAATCTGTATTTGATCCGAATATTTTTTCTCATTTTTATGTTCATTTCACAATTTATTTCAAGATGGAAGACAGCCTGAGAGCGCGGAAATAATTTTTTTTGTTGGTTTCTTTTTTTTTTTTTTGGTTTGACTGTTTTTTTTAAATATTAGTGAGATTCCTGAAAGTGATTTGCTTTTGATTTGCTTTCGATTTGATTTCGTGAAACAGCTGATGACAGCTGCTCCATACAAAATGAGCAGTGTGCCCAGAAAATGCAAGGAAATTAAGGTCATACTAATTGATATCGTAAAATCAGCTTCGAAGCTGATTTCGATTTGCTTTCGTTTTAGTGTGACAGTTCTCTAAGAGAACTGCTTGACTTGGTCAAAGATGTTCATGTTTACTTATCTGCACAGCTCTCCTAGAAAGTTCGAAGTTACAAATTCTTCCACAATTTTATACTGCCCTTCCTCTTTGGATCTGTCAAATTGTATATGTGTGAAAATTGTATGAAAGCCAATCAATATGAAATCAGGGTCGTTCCACCAACTGCTTTGCTTTTGCTTTCACGAAAGCAAATCAACTTTCAGGAATCCCACAATTATGACCTAAAAATAAACAATTAATCAAATTTCTGTTAAATTTTGTTCACCGAGCTATAAAATGTTTATAACCCATATATATATGGGATGAGTTTCGGATTTAATCTCTAAAATCTTACAAAAAAAATTTCCAAATTCTTCAGTCGAGCAGAAGTTAACTTTCCTCTACATTTGTTATTGATTTAGAAAAAACTATAAAAAATGCCCAAAACTTGTCCCTCTAGAGTAGAGGTGGGCGCGGGCCTGTATTTTGAGGCCCGGGCCCGCACGAACACGAACTCTTTTTTGAGAGGCCCGGCCCGGCCAACACGAAACTTTTCACCAAGGCCCGGGCCCGGCCCGGCCCGGCAGAACTAATTATACCCGTTACTCGTAGAGTAAAAGGGTATACTAAAGTCGTGAAATGTATGTAACAGGGAGGATCATTTCCGACCATATAAGTATATCTATTCTTGATCAGATCAACACGAGTCGATATAGCATGTCCGTTGTCGTGTCGTGTCGTTGTTGAACACCTAGTCTCAGAGTGGTAGGTGGGTTTCATTTGGACAAATGCTTCTATGTTAGGCGACGTCAAATTGCAGCCCCGCCGAATTGGAAAAAACGTATATCTACAGTTTTAAAGATAGCGATTCGTACCTTCTAGTGATAGTTAAAATTAGCAAAACGAATAACTTGCCGGGAAACGATAAAGATCGGATGAGCGGTTCTCAGTTATGAGCAAAAATGTGAAAAATAGCCGAGTTCTAAAAGTGTTGTACTTTTCAGATGTTCACCCTAAGGACGTAGGAACACTGTAAACATGTTTTTCATTGAGTAACGGTATATGAGTCGGTTAGAGCGACTTTAACTTGCGCTCTCGTTTTCTAAATTTGTTTAGCCTAGTGCGTTTTCATTTAAAACAGGCCCGATGTTGAAAGCCTTTGCTCGTAGACGAACTGGCGGGAATAGCCAGAATGGTCCGAGCTAATTTGGGAAGGTATTTTAAGTCCGTTGCTTTTCCAGAATTCTAAAATATGTGTGCCAGGAGCTGGGATAGGCCAAATATTTGTCAAGCTATGTCGATAGCGTTTTTCTCACTTTTCGTTTTTATATATAACTTAAGTCTAAAAATTCAGCAAACATTCCATTTTCGGAATTATTTGGGTCTATGTTATTAGTTATATCATCAACGCTACTATATTCTGATCCCCTATAAATTCGGAGAGCTTGCTTTTACCGCAGCTAACACATTATCTCTTTTTTCCTCTGAGAGGAAATTCATCTCTCATAAGGAGGGTTCAAGAAAAGCCCAACCAAATGGCGATTGCCGGAAGAAACCTTTTTCTAATGCGCTTAGGGTCATTGTTTTAAACTCAGTTATTATTTGGGAATCAAGTGTGCTAGCTCTGCAAAGTTTACATAATTTTTTTGACCACAATGCAAATATTTGCAAATATTGCAAAGTTTTATCAATTTCACAATAGGACGACAATTTTGAATTAGTGGTGAGCAAACAAGTAAAATATGTATAAGCAAATCGATAGTAGTATCGATAAACAATTAAAAGCGATAAATGGCGGTTCTAATTCAAACATAAACAAAAATGCGCGAACAAATCAAATTGTTTCGGGCCTATTTCGGGCTTTTACGGGCCTATTTCGGGCTTTTACGGGCCGGGCCTTTGCTAAGGCCCGGGCCCGCACAAGCCCGCACGAATCTTAATTTTAAGGCCCGGGCCCGCTCCGGGCCTGTGTAAGCCCGCGGGCCACGAAAAAGCCCGGCCCGCCCCATTACTCTAGAGTCCATAACGTAAATGTTAAATGTAAAATTGGCTATACAGCCTCAAAGGTGCCAAGCCAAGAAAGACCAGAATACCTCCTTAAATTCGAAATGGCGTCCTACTTTGTGGGTCATTTACAAAGTCATTTGTCCTCACCCCTACACATTCAGCATGTGTCCTAGACTTTAGCTCCATCATCAGCATACAGACATGCCTTGGTCGAGTGCTATAAACAAACTTCTTAATTTCCGCGCCACATAAAACTTATCTTCATTTGGGCCAAGCATTGCAGGAGTTTCAGCTGTGCCATAAAAATCAAAACATAAGCTAAAACTTTATGCTAAATGCAAACTGGCAAATGGCAAATGGAAGTTTCCTTTCGACTTTGGCAAATGCATTTCACCATGGCAACGGGACACAGTGGTTCATTTGCGTTGGAGATGTCGTGAAATGTAATAGAATGAAGAAATATGGTGTCTGTTAGACAATTGAGAATTGTCTAGGATTTGCGGTGAAAGCAATTCAGACCCATATGGATTGTTAATAAAAATAATTAGAGAAAATAGACGCAAGCTAACTTCTACGCAGAAAAAAAATGCCGGGGAAATTTTAAGCTGTATAGCTTGAGCACGGCCGGTACTCATTGCTTATTTTGACGCCTATCACGGCTTTTGGTACTCTCACAGCGGCAAACTGCGAACAGAATTTCATGCGTGTATTCTTAAATATGATTTCGACACCACGTCTTGCTCAGGGCTAATAGTCGCGTTTGGTAACGTGTCGTCGTCCGTGTCTTGTTCAGTCTTCGGAGGTCAAAGGTTCAAGTCCCAATAAGGTGAGTAAAAAAAAAATGTTTAATGTTATCTTAAAATTATTTACAGTTTATATTGAAGTGCATGGTGTGTGGGGTCTGTCGGTCGTTCGATGTTTCTCCATTCCCCCAACTCTCTTGTAACATTTTTTTTTAAAGTCTTAAAAAATTAATCCCGATCGGTGGGTCGTTGGTGGGCGTCGAGATGTATTTTCGGATTTTTATACCCTTGGAGAGGGTATATTAAAATTGTCCGGATGTTTGTAACGCATAGAAGGAAGCATCTCCGACCACATAAAGTATATATATGTGGGGGTTTTCTTTAGTGATTAAATAATAGTTGTACTTTATTATTTGTAGGACTTCTTATTTTCGTCTTGTAGCTTTAGAATATGCAACTTCGCGTTTGCTCGCAAATCCTTCCGGTCATCTTTAAATGTTTCCACCGCCTCCTTGTCAATTAAATCTCGTATCTGGTGATCTTCTTTTGTCCTCATTGTAACGCCAAGCAGCAGTTCAAACGGTGATGTGTTAATGCTTCTGGAGTACGTCGAGTTTATCGCCTGTTGAACTTTGTTGACATGTCGGTACCATTTTGTTGGATCATCTGCGCTTAGTTTAAAGAGCACTGAAATTATGACAGCATTCAGCCTCTCGACTTGTCCATTTACTCTTGGAAGTTTTGTGGTCGTCTTTACCAGTTTAATTCCTTCATCTTCGCAGTATTTCACAAAATCTTGGGATGTAAAAGCGGATCCCCTATCCGATATTATGAAAGTAGGGTTACCAAAAATCGTACTTTGATTGCTCAGCCTTGCAATAACTTCGTTGGCAGTAGTTGATTTCGACGGATAACGCCAGCAGAATTTTCTAAAGGAATCGATGACAGCCAGAATGTGTTTGTAGTCTTTGTGCGTCGAGTCAAGTGGACCTAGGAAGTCTATGTGGTAGGTGTGAAGAGGTGCGTCTTCCTTCTGCAGCGGGTGTAACAATCCTTCTTGCTTGCCTCTTTTACGGTTATTGAGAATACATGGAATACAGCAATCGACATAATTCTGAATTTTATCCTCAAGATGGGGCATAAAGTATTCCTTGCAAATAAAATTCTTCATCTTTTTTTTTGCTGCGAAATGACCTCTGTCATGAGCACGACCTATTATCTGCTTCTGCATGTCGTTGGGAACCACTATTAACTCAGCGTCGTTAACCAACTTGTACAGAACATCGTTTTTTTAGAAAATAGTCATCAAACGTCTTCTTTTCGCTCTTAAGAACTTGTTTAACAGCCCGAATCTTCTCATCGTGAGCCTGCGCGTCCTCGAGGCTAATGCTTAAGTTATCGGTTATCACCATAACGGGGTGACGACTCAGCGCGTCAACGCGCTTCATACGGGTACCCGAGCGATGCTCCACCGCAAAATCGTATTCTTGGAGAAATAAAACCCAGCGGGCCACCCTAGTACATAAGCTCTGCTAATCTAAAGTTTTCGTAAAGGCATTGCAGTCAGTCAATAATTTAAAATGAATGCCCAGAAGATAAACTCTAAATTTCTCGAATGCCTCAATTACAGCCAAAATTTCCAACTCGTAGCTACTGTATTTACGTTGTGCATCTATGGTTTTTCGACTCATATAGTAAACAGGATGCAGTTGTCTGTCCTCAGGTGATTTTTGCATCAAAACTGCCCCAAACCCCTCAATTGATGCGTCGGTATGAACCTCAGTGTCATATGTCTGGTTGTAAATACTCAAAACAGGGTTCTCCGTCAACAGCTTTTTCAAAATATTTACTGCATTTTCTTCTTCTTTACCCAACTTAATCTTTGATTTATTTTAAATCAACTCTGTCAATGGCCTAGCAATGCCTGCATAGTTTGGTATGAACTTTCTAAAATATAATGTCAATCCTAGAAAACTCTGAACCTGCTTGAAAGTTTGTGGCATTTTGAACTTGGATACAGCTTCAATCTTTTCGGGTGATGGGTAAACCTTTTTGTTTTCAATTACGTGACCCCAAAACTGTATACGCTTCTTTAAGAAATGACATTTCTTCAAATTAAGCTCCAGACCATACTCTTTACAAATCTGAATGACCTCTTTCAAATTTTTGACAGCTTCTTTTTCATCCTTGGCAGGGATAATAATATTGTCCACATATGGCAAAGCGATGCCACGTCTCGATAAGTCTCGAAAAATTGCATTTATATGTCGCTGAAATACGCCGCCTATTGACAATCCAATAGGGACTCTTCGGAATTGGTATTGTCCGCTATGTGTCATAAAGGACTTATATTTTCGACTTGATTTAGCAACAGGTACATGAAAAAATCCGTTTTTCAAATCAATGGTGCTAAAAATATTAGCTTCTTGCAGCCGGTCTAGCTGATCCTTTATCAACGGTAATGGAAAATGGTCTTTAATTATTACCTTATTCATCTCTCTGAAGTCGTTACAAAGCCTTCTTGTATTATCGCGTTTTTTGACGAGCACTACCGGACTCGTAAACTCGGAAGTAGATTCTTCAATTATGCCGTTTTTTAACCATTCTTCGATTTGTTCATCAGCAATGTTTCTTTCGGTAAACGGTAATCTACGCGGTCGCGAAAATATTGGAGACTCATCTTTTAAAACAATACGCATTTCCACATTTTTTGTTTTTGTTTTCATCGGTTTGTAGTTTGAAATTAATTCGCGCACTTCTTTGTTTGTACTTTTGCTCGCTGATTCGTCAATATCTATCATGATATTTTCATTTATAGCCTCGATTTTGAAAATATTAGTTTCTTCAATTGATTCGTCTTCATCAAATATTTTCCGCACTTTTAACCCGTTACGATTAATAATAATTTCTGCTTGCACACGCAGTTCTTCACCGATAATCATTTTAATGTCAAAGCATCTGATTGGAACAACATAAAAATCCAATTCGAACGATTCATTGTCAATCAACACAAAATGCTTAAAGTGTCCAGTTGGTTTGATTTTATTTGCGCTTCGGTTTTCACCAAAACCAACAAGAGACAAGTTTCAACTCTCTAACTCAGGCTTGCCAATATCATGATACAGGTCTTCTCGAATGATACTAAACATGCTTCCCGTATCAAATAAAGCTAAACACTTTTTATTGTTAATAACAATTTCTTTGCTTGTAATGTCCAACTTCGTTTGCAAACTACGCGTATTCGAGCTCTCAGTGTATTTCTCTTTTTACTCGCACTCTCTCGAAATATGACCGAACTGGTTACATTTATAGCACTTTCTTCCTTTTTCTTTATTGTGGCAACTACTTGAAACGTGTCCTTTTTCTCCACAACTGTAACACTTTACATTTTTTTTCACATTTCGACTTGTATTTGCAGTTTCTTTCTTATTTTTGTGGTATTCTCGTTGTTTTTATACCCGTTCCTCGTGGAGTAAAAAGGGTATACTAAAGTCGTGCAAATGTATGTAAACGGCAGAAGGAATCATTTCCGACCATATAAAGTATATATATTCTTGATCAGCATCAACAGCCGAGTCGATATAGACATGTCCGTCTGTCCGTCTGTATGAACACCTAGATCTCAGAGATGAAAAGAGATAGAGGTTTGACATGTATGGGACAAATGCCTCTTTTATCTGCACGCAGATCAAGTTTGTTACAAATTTTGGCCACGCCCCCTCCCGCCCCCGCAATTTGGAAAAAACGTTATATTTCCTACAGTTTTAAAGATAGACGGTTCGTAACTTCTAGAGATAGTTAGTAATTATCAAAATGAATTGATTTGCCGAAGTTATGAGCAGAAAAGTGAACCAAGCCCCCACGCTACCCACCCTAAAAAAATGTTGCATACTTTTCGGAAGGTCACCCTAGGGAACGCAGGAACACTGTTAAACATGTTTTTTCATGAGTATCGGGTATGTGTATGTATGTATGTATGTATTTGTTCTTTATTTAAATTGTTTCGATAAAAATTACAATTTGATTGGGGGTATATTAAGAACTACTAACAATGACTTAATAGTCGTCTGTCGGTAAAAGTTTTAGATAACACTAGTTTACAGCCAAAAAGACCCATTTCTACTGAAAATTTCTTTTAGTGTAGTTTGGAATGGTGATCTCAAAAATCAATTTCAAAAATTTTTTCATGGCTCCGTTTTTGAAATATAATTTTTTTTTATTTTTTGGTAGGGGCACTTACATTTTAAGTCATATCTCACTTTATAATTGTCAGATAGAGTCAAGCAAGATAAGAATCGAAAGGTTATTTCGCTGCCGGTAATCGAGTAGAACATTGTTTTTAAATCGGTTCATTAGTTTGACTACAATATCCAAAAATATTTCAAAAAAATAGATTTTTTGCTCGAAAATTCATTTTTGGTCGCCTGGAAAAAATATAAAAAAATCTAAAAAAATTATTTTTATTTTTTCTACATAAGAACCGCACTTCTACGAAGAAAAACAGATATCGATGATCAAAATCTGTGAACAAACACAGGAGCTGTAAGCAATTTAGTGCAAAAAAATGTGATATTTTCCTGAATATTTTAAAATAAATTTTCGTTTGCTTCGACTTTTGTTCCGTTTTTAATTTTTATTTTTGTTCTGGCTTTTCGTTCACTTCATAATTTGACCAAAAAACGAAGAAAAGTACAATGTTAATTTTTGAAAACACACAATATACTCAAATTTGACGGTTAGTTCCTCTACGCAATTTGATCCATCTATAGTATGTGTTACACGATTTTCCTCACCAATACCGTATTTTCTTCGTAAAAGTGCGATTCTTAAGTAGAAAAAATAAAAATAATTTTTTTGTATTTTTTTATATTTTTTCTAGTCGTTTAAAAATGAAATTTCTTGGATTTTCGAGCAAAAAATCGATTTTTTTGAAATATTCTTGGTTGTTGAATTCAAACTACTGAACCGATTTAAAAACAATGCTCCACGCAATTATTGGCAGCTTAATTACCTTTCGATTTATTTCTTACTTTACTCTATCTGACAATTATGTACTGAGATATGGCTTAAAATGTAAGAGTACCTACCCAAAAAATTAAAAAAATTAATATTTCAAAAACGGAGCCATGAAAAAATTTTTGAAATCGATTTTTTAGATCACCATTCCAAACTATACTTAGAAAATTTTTCAGCTGAAATGGGTCATTTTTTTTTTTTATTTTTGTAAACTAGTGTAATTAGTGCGTTTTATTTCTTACAATTTTGATAGAAGATGAGTGTTTACTTAATTTTAACGCATTTTTTAAAAAGTTAATTAACTGATCCCAGTTTGGCCCATTTAATATATCTATAATCTCGTTCTCCCTTAGTACAGTCTTTCCTAGATGCTGCACCCTAAACTCTCTGAGAACTGGGCAGCGTCCAAGAAAATGGCTAAATGTCTCATTTTCGTTTAGATTGCACATTGTGCAAAGTCCCGATTGGGTCGTTGAAAATCCATCGCCATTCAGTTTCAAGAGTCCACATCGGGCTTTAAAAATCCATGTAATGTCTGCAACCTTCATGTCATCTGCAATATAAGTGGTTCCATCGGTATAATCCAGAAATTTATAGATACGACGCGTAGTTGCTGCTGCCTGCTCGTGATATTCTCGGACTGCCTCAGCTTTTAATCGGCTTACCAGTTCGTTACACCCGAAGCTCCATGACTCTTTAGTTCCATTTTCCAATTGCCATTCTAAATCGCGCCCATCTTTTAGGAAGTTTAACCGCTTTGCCCAGAAAACGTTCTTTTGGATGATGTACGTGGAAAGCTTTCGTGGTAATCTATGCTCTTGGTAATCAAATAAGGTTTTCCCAATATTAAACTACGTGAGTCATGAACGTGAAAAAGTGGTTGTCTTCCATGCCAAGCTCGATCGCCAATGAGTAATTTGGAGTATTGTCTGGCAGCCTTAGAATCCTTTTAACAAAGTATCGCTGAAGTTTGTCTACCTCTTCAAAATGATGTGATCCCCATATTTGTGCTGCATAAGATTGTGTGGAACGGCACACCGCAAGAAATAACTTCCATTTGGAGCTCAGGGGTACTCTTTGATTGCAAAAATAATTTTTCCATGTACTGTTAATACAGTTTTTCGCTGACCTGTTTCGCTGCTCAACATGTTTTGTGAAGGAAAAGGTTGGTGTAAATACCACTCCCAGATAGGTGAACTCTGAAACTCTTGGTTCCGAATTGTAAGTCCATTTCTCGTTTTGAGACAGCCGGCCACCTTTTCTAAATACCATCATTTTAGACTTACTGGTATTCACCTCCAAATTCCACTTTTTGCAGTACTGTTCGAGCTTGTTGATCATTCGTTGCATCATATCGACATCGTCTGCTAACACAACGATATCGTCTGCATAAAAAAGTACTCGGCGGTTAATATCATCGATCCATAGTCCTCCTTCAATTTCATCATGTAGATCGTTTAGGAATAATATGAACAACAATGGGGAAAGAAGACATCCTTGTTTTACGCCTGTGTGTGTGCGGAAAGATTGTGACAGCTCACTCCTAGTCCACACTGAGGAAGATGTATTGCCATATATATTTTGCAGGAGATTTTGTACTTTTGATAAAATACCCAGTTGATGTAATTTATAGAAGAGTAGTTGCCGTGGTACTCTGTCAAACGCTGCCGTAAAGTCTACGAAATAAGCATATACTTTTTATACTCTGTACCGAAGGGACATAGAGTATATTAAGTTTGTGCAAAAGTATGTAACAGAGAGAAGGAATCATTTCCGACTATATAAAGTATATATATTCTTGATCAGCATCAACACCCGAGTCGATATAGCCATGTCCGTCTGTCCGTCTGTTCGTCTGTCCGTCTGTCCGTCCGTCCGTCCGTCCGTCCGTATGAACAAACAGATCTCGGAGATGGTAAGAGATAGAGGTTTGACATGTATGGGACAAATGTTTCTTATAGCTGCAGGCAGATCAAGTTTATTTTCAATTTTTGCCACGCCCCCTCCCGCCCCCGCAATTCGGAAAAAACGTTATATCTCCTACAGTTTTGAAGATAGACGATTCGCACCTTCTAGAGATAGTTAGTAATTAACACAATGTATCGATTTGCCGATCAGCCGATCGGATCAGCGGTTCTCAAGTTATGAGCAAAAAAGTACTTCTCCCTCGCCCCACCCCCTTCCACCCATTTACAACTAACACCACACAAACTTAGAGAGAGAGAGAGAGCAAGAGAGAGAGTGAGAGAGAGAGTGAGAGAGAGAGAGAGAGAAAAAAAGAGAGAGACTTTGAGATGACCGCAGCACCAGCATTGCATTCAGCTTCTACTCCAGGTACAGAGTATGTTATAGTCGGGCTTGACCGACTTTCTCACTTGTTTCTTTTCAACTAGTTTAAGATGTACTGCCGCTGCCAGGATGTAGACGTTGTCCGAAGTAGAGTACTCAGACCGAAAACCTGCTTGATACTCGCAACTAAGCGTTTCTCGTTGCGTCCAGTGTGTTAATCTGTTGGCAATTATACCCATTAGTAATTTGGCCACACAGTTCATGAAAGCTATTCCTCTATAGTTGCTAGCCTCATGATGACAGCCTTTTTTGTGAATCGAGAAGATTACAGTTTCTACAAACGCATTATCAACTTCACCCGTCACTAGCATTCGGTTATATACACCGACAAGTTCCTCTTGGAATGATTCCGTGGAATATATCAGGTGCTCATAGGGGACTCTGTCAGCCCCAGGCGCTTTATTTGGTTTCGCTTTACGTAAAGCATTCTTGACCTCATCTTTTGTAATCGGTGCATCCAGTTCAGCATTTTCAATAAGAAGCGATGCATATTCTATGCTATTCGCTAGTTGCCTGGGATTCAAAAGGGTTTGGAAATGATGCGCAAATTCTTCTGCAGATACATCTGTTCTTGGAACGTACTGTTGGTTATTAATCTCCTTAGCGAGTTTCCACCATTGCTTGCTATCTTTGACAGTGTTTATCTTCTCCACCAACCTCTTACTATATTCATCCTTACTTATGGCGCACTGTGACTTATACTCTCGATTTTTTTGCAGGTAATTTTGTTTATGATGGTTACTGTTGCATTTAAGAAACCTATTGAGTGCTAAAAAGGAGAGCTCCCTTGCTTTTTGGCATTTCCAATTATACCACGGCTGTTGCGGATTTAGCCGTCGGTTGTCTAGCTTAGGTGCCGCACTTTTTATTGCATCAGTTAATGTTTCCAGGCTGACATTTTCCTCTTGCCTGATGACCACTAATTTCTCGTCCAGTTTTCTTTGAAATGCTTCTCTTTGTGAAGGGATCCATGCGACCTTTCTAGGTAATGCTAGTCGATTCTCTTTTTCGATAGTCTCAACGGTGAGCTGTAACGCAATGGGTAAATGATCCGACCATATTTTTTCTTGTACCTCAAACTTGTTGATTAAATGAAGGGCGCCATGCGAAACTGCACAAAGATCATTTACAGAGTTTCCTGCCGTACCCACAAAGGTAAATTTTCCACTTTCATCACCAAATGTTCTTCCATTTATTACAGTAAGTCCATAGTCATCACAAAATTCCAGAAAAGTTGTACCCTTTGTATTTATTAATTTATCCTGAGATTTTCGACATTCTAGTCCCATCGGAAAGGCTGGTAGCAAAGATTCCTCCAGGGGTTGTTGCAATTCTCCTATTCGCACATTTAAATCGCCAATAATAACACGGTTGTTAGTTTCGTTTAGATGAAAGTGATGCTTTAGTACTCCAAAATCAGCATTCCAGGAACAGCCTCGGATATACATCGGGTACAACGTTATATCAATTCCGCATGTTATTATAGAGATGAAGTCAAGACCATCCTGTGTATAAAAGGTGTGAGTAAGGTTAAAGCTTTTATTGTTTTTTACTCCAAATATGCAACCTCCGCTTGCCCGTCCAAAGCGGCTTGATCTCGTAGCTGGTTTCCAATGTAAATCAAAACCGCTAAAATATTGACTTGCTTGGTTTTGGTTTTCAGCCGTTTCGTGGGTTTCGGTTAGAGCAAATATGTCAAAGTTCTTTATGTAGGTGAAAAATTCAGGGAATAGATATTTTCGGGATAGACCATTTTATTATAAGATAAAATATTTATTTGAGCTAATTTATTGTTATGTTTATTTGCTAATGTTCTTTGAGTACCCCCAGAATCTAGTTTTTTCCATGGGCTCTATTGGTTTCAGCCTTTTCCAAGTTTTCGGCAAAAGAAAGGGTAAGAGCTGCTGCTTTTGTACCCAGTACATGTGCTAAAATTTCAATGCCCGTTTGATCACCACTAGATAGTTCCATTTTTGCATTCCAGAAGAGCCATTTATCTCCTACCTTGATTCTGTCATCTCGTACAATTGTCTTCTGCGTGGGGTCAATAGCCAAAATTTCTTTACGTAGCTGGAGCATAGCCTTCTTTTTTTTCTGTCTGTCTTCACTGAGATCCCTTTCTACTGATATGGGCGTGCCAGCAAGATTTCGGGTGTTGCGCAATGCTGCAGATGCTTGCTGGTCGTCTCCGAATTCGACCAATACTCCCATCTTATTATTGCGGCTATATATAATTCTGGCTTTTCGTACGGTATTCTGATCAATTTTAAGCTTCGAGCAAACTGATTTGGCTGCATTAAGTGCGGATGAATTAGCTTCCAGTCCTTTGAAGAGCAAATTGCGTTGCTTCATTTGATCAACCAGCCGCAATACATCTCTTTGCTCCCCTGCTTTATACTGCCTCAAAAGTTCAAAGTCGGCTTTTAACTTGGCGTTCTCTTCCTTAAGGGCTTTGACATCGGTAGCCAATGCAGTCATCTCACTTTTAATTTCCCTTATGTCTTCTTTTGTGGCCAAATTCTGAAGTTTGACATCCAGTAATGAAGCCATGGACTCCTGGTTTAAGCGCATCCAGTGGAAGAAGTCCACTTTTCCAAGTTCCATATTTCTCTCCTCCGCTTCAGGCGAAATCTCAGCCAGTCGGCGCTTTGTACTAGCTAATAAAGTGGTAGCTGGGGACGACATTAGTATAAGTTGTTTCAGCCGCAAATTATGCAATACTCATTTGGTGGGCTCTCTTAGGATCCAATATCCTCTCTCAAGGGCAGTTAGAATGCACTTGTTAGAGTAAGCAGACGCAGCAACAACAAACTCACAAGAAGCAATAGCAGTTTCTCTCATGGATTCCACCCTCTCTGAAGTCACCGCAATTTGTACTGCCTTCTGGAGCGTCTGAACACACATAAAACTGGGCTCTTTTTGTTTTCCGCTCACTTTTTGTTTTTTGTTGGCGATCGCGGATTTATTAATTGCTTTTATTTGTTGCTGGGCTTCCGCGAGACTGTGACTATTTTAATCTGTTGACTTTTTGGATAAACCGGCTTGAAAAAAAGGGCTTTTTGCAGATACTTGTTCTTGTGTATTCAAATATTTTATACGGAGCTTATAAAACGCGACTGTCTCTCTCGAGTGTCAATCTCGCTATCGGAGTAACGGGTATATCGAAGTCGGTTAGAGCCGACTTTAACTTACGCTCTCGTTTATTTTTGTTACGTCACTTTGCTGCTCTTTCTCTCTCATGATTTCATAGCACTTTAATTTCACTTTGAATTCTCGTAGATTTTTTGTACCGTATAATATAGATTTATTTTCAGCTTTTTCATCTATACCGTCTATCAGATATTATATAAACGCGTTTTCTGATACATGTCCTCGTGAAGCTAAGTCTTTCACTCTATAAAAATATTCAAAGACACTCTCATTGTTTTTGCGTTTGCCCTGTGCGAGCTGCTCATGTATTTGCTTGCTACTCACAGTTGAACGAAATTCGCTCAGCAGCGCTCTCTCGAGAGCGTTCCACGAATTCAACCCTCTCTCCCTCTGCACAAACAATTTGGCAATTCCACGTAAAGCCTTCTTTGCAAATAAAAATTTTTAAAAGTCTGTCCACCACATTAACTTCGATTGATCGTTAAATTCTTTGAGTTTGTACCGTCAAAATTACGAATGCTTTCTTCGGCATCCCAAAAACTGAGTGCAAAACGCGGTGCCGTATTTCTGTCGTTTTCTTCTGCGTTGTTATTGTTGCGGCTGCCCGCCTCGGACGAGCACCCAAAATGTGGGGGTTTTCTTTAGTGATTAAATAATAGTTGTACTTCATTGTAATTAAGAGTAATATAAAGGTTTGACACATCGATTAAGTCACAACTTGAAGACAGCTTTAAACAAATTGATCGCGACTTGAACTTCGTTTGATTTCCACGCCTCGTTGGCGCCCAAAATCACTCACACCTCTGCGGCCTGCATAACTAAACGAAGGTCAATGCCAAAAATCAGACCTGTACGATAAGCCGTTTTCGCTGTGGCTTGATAATATGTCAGTCTGTCAGTCGGGCGTACAAATTTATATATATAGATAATTTTTATTTCATCGAAAACAGATGTCGAATCTTTAAATGCGATTATCTCGGAACCACTTTTTCCAAAATAGTTGCAAAGATTTAAAGAGTACCTGTTGACCGATTTTGAAATTCCTTCCCTTAAATTGCTCCTAATACCCACCATTCTGGTGTGAACTAGGATATTTTTGATCGGTCAACAAATAACGGAGCTAGGACCAATAGATTGGGAAAAAAAAGTCGATTTTCGAAATTTTGACTTTGAAACACCATAACTCCGCCATTTATTGACCGATTCAAAATATCCTAGTTCACACCAGAATTACATCAATTCTTAACAAAACCCCATCTTCAGTTTTGAATTCAGATCATCCGTTCTCAAATAATTTTTCGCAACCATGGGCCTATGTTTTAAATTTTTGGTTAACTTTGAACAGAAATACAACAAAAACCGTAGGTACAACAACAGCAACAAAAATAACTTAATTTAGTTTAACCGATTATCTATCCAAAGAAAAAACCCGCTTCTTAATAACACTTATAGTTTTTGAGTAATCTAATTTTTTGTAAACCTTTAAAAAATGAAACCTGAAGGTATACCCATAGCTAAAAAATTGTCTTTGTTAATGAATAATCTGAATACTTGTATCAAAAATATTTTTCTTAGGTAATTAAATGAATAACCGAAAACGCGATTCAGTAAGCCCCAAAAACCATGCACTGAACCGAACCGACGCGTCGGTTCAAAAACTGTTACGAGTGGCTTTCATCCCTGATTTAAAAAGATTCCAATGGCAAGGTGCTAGGGAATTACACAAAAAATTAAATTTTTATACTCTGTACCGAAGGTACATAGAGTATATTAAGTTTGTGCAAAAGTATGTAACAGGAAGAAGGAATCATTTCCGACCCTATAAAGTATATATATTCTTGATCAGCATCAACAGCCGAGTCGATATAGCCACGTCCGTCTGTCCGTCTGTCTGTCCGTCTGTCTGTCCGTCCGTCCGTCCGTCCGTCCGTCCGTCCGTATGAACAAACAGATCTCGGAGATGGTAAGAGATATAGGTTTGACATGTATGGAACAAATGCTTCTTATAGCTGCAGGCAGATCAAGTTTATTTTCAATTTTTGCCACGCCCCCTCCCGCCCCCGCAATTCGGAAAAAACGTTATATCTCCTACAGTTTTGAAGATAGACGATTCGTACCTTTTAGAGACAGTTAGTAATTAGCAAAATGTATCGATTTGCCGAAGAAATGATAAAGATCGGATGAGCGGTTCTCAAGTTATGACCAAAAATAAATTCCCCCTCCCCCCCCCCCCCCCACGCGCACACAACCAACACCGCATTTTTATTCAACAACGTGTGAGTGAAAGAGAGAGGGAGAGAGAGAGAAACTTAGAGATGAGCGCAGCAGAAACGTTGCATTTAGCTCCTGCTCTTGGTACAGAGTATGACATAGTCGGGCTTGACCGACTTTCTCACTTGTTTGTTTTTGGCGTTTTTATACTGTCCATCTATACTTATAACTCTGAGCCCAGACTGCTTTTCCAAGAGATCTAAGATTTGGCATAGACCTTCATTTAGTTGTGCAGGTGCACACTAAGAAAGAAAAATAGAGGCAAGCTAACTTCGGTTCGGACGAAGTTTGGACCTTGATATATGCCTGCCAGTTTATTCTATGGCAGCTATACAAGATATTCGTCAAAATATTCTTAGCTAAAAAGTGTAAAGTTTTTTAAAAAAATAGTTTTTATACCCTTGGAGAGGGTATATTAAAATTGTCTGGATGTTTGTAACGCAGAGATGGAAGCATCTCCGACCACATAAAGTATATATATTCTTGATCAGCATGACGAACTGAGTTGGTATAGCCATGTCCGTCTGTCCGTCCGTCTGTTTCTATGCTATGTCCTCCGTCAGTCTTAAAGCTATCTTAACCGAACTTTGCACGAAGTCTTTTGGTACGAATACGCTGCACATTTTTCGGAACCGGCCGGATCAGATGACTATAGCATATAGCTGCCTTAGGAACGATCGGTCTAAAACTTGTTTTAGTGAGAAAAACTTTTTTGTTTTCAGTGCTATCGCTCCCAACGCTCGTATTTATAAGTTTTTTTTATCATTTTACAAAATCGGGATAGAATTTATGCCGTTTTGTACTTGAAATTTTAGGTATGTTTTGTTCTTGAATGAACTTAATTAATTTAAAGGCCAAGTTCATACAAATAGAGGGAAGCTAACTTCGGCTTGACCGACAGCTATATGCTATAGTCATCCGATGTGGGTCAAACTTGGCAGATTTGTGTGGCAGCATGTAACATTGATCAGTAACAAGTTTGGATGCGATAGCATTGAAAACAAATAAGTTTTTCCCACTAAAACTTTTTTTCAGACCTTACTTTCGTATGGCAGCTATACTATATTGTAGCGTCCTCTTTATTTCGCTGGCACAATCAAACTACTTGCCTGGGTACATACCCAGAGCTCGTTACAGTGTTGCTTAATCGTTAAATTAACAGTGTTGCTGAACGTACCGAAGGCCGTTCAGCAGATAAATATTACAGTGGGCTTAGAGCTAGCTTATTATCTAGACATATTACTACAACTCGGCCGTCCTGACGTTTGAGGATCCCCTGATCCTTGCCGACATACTTCTCGTTACAATATTGCTTAAATTAATGTTTCCCTTTTTAGAGTTTAATTCATTTGAACATATTTTGGGGTCTGTAATGATTAGGTTTTTACATCGTTCACTACTTTGTCCTCTGCTTTGCTCTTTACTTTGTTCTTTACTTTGTTTTCTTCTTATTTCTTTATTTTCATCTCTACTTTTGTCATTACTATCGTCACTACTTTCGTCACTACTTTCGTCACTACTTTCGTCACTACTTTCGTCACTTTGTTTGTCATTGCTGTTAAACCAAGGTTTCATGTTGTGAATTGCCCATACTCCAGTGTAAGGTATTTGTGTCTGTTGAAAATTCTCTACATCTTCTACTACGTATCGGTCATTGTCTAGCACTTTAGTTACTTCATAAGGTCCTTTGAATTTAGGCTTTAATTTACTTGACATCCCCGATTGTGAATCAAAATTTCTAACCATTACATAGTCTCCTGTCACATATTTTTTGGGCGCTCTTCTTTTCGAATCTAACTGACTTTTATTATATTCTTGAGCTTTCTCTTGGGCTTTAGCTGCGTTCTGCCGTATTTGTTCTAGATTTCTTTGTGTTTCATTTTGATTTTTGTCGATTATATTCTCTTTCAAGCTGTCTATAACATTACCTTTTTGTTTGACGCCAAAAAGCATTACACTTGGATACTCATCTATACTCCTGTTCTTTGTGTTGTTCATAACGTGCTCTACATCACTTAGAATTCTATGCCACGGATCATTTTTCTCAAGAAGTTTCGCAATCATTGGACCCAAATCTCTATTCACTCTCTCCACTTGCCCATTAGCTTGAGGCGAACCAGTGGCTACTTTTATGTGGTTGATTCCTTTGGATTCCAAAAAATTGCTGAACTCATCTGAGGTAAAACTTGTTCCCCTGTCTGAGATAATATTATTGGGACGACTGTACGCTTTAAAATAATCGCTCAATGCCTCTATAGTCTCTTTTGAACTCGTAGTCTTAGTAGGATATAGTCTCACATATTTTGTGCAACCGTCTATCACCACCAATATATGTTTCTTGGTAGAGTTTTTACTATTAATTGGACCAAAATGGTCTATATGGATAACATCAAACGGTTTGACTCCTTTAGGTATCATGTGTACATAGCCTTCGGTCTTACCCGACTTGGCTGAGAAGGCTATACACTTCAAACAATTTTTAATATGAGTGTCAACTTTTTTCCTCATATTAGAAAACCAATAATTTTTGTTTATAAGATCTGTTACTTTATCTACTCCTACATTTCCCATTTCGTCATGGTATTTATATAATACCCTGTCTTCCATAGCCTCTGGCACGCAAAACAAAAGTCTATCAGCCTTCTTCCTATATAAAACTCCGTTGCGCATTTCATAGTATTCATCCTCCGTTTGCAATAGCTTTTCCTTGATCTGACTCAACTTTGTATCTTTTCCTTGACATATAATCAAGTTTTCCTCGAACGTGTTAGTTTCTATAGTAAAGATGTTATGAGCGCGACTTAACGCATCGACATGTTGCATCCTCGTACCTGGCCTGTGTTCTGGATAGTAATCGTAGTTTTGTAATTCAAGGGCCCATCGTGCAATCTGAGGATTTAAGTCCTTTTTGCCCAAAGTTAGATACAAGGAATTGCAGTCTGTTATAATTTTAAATTTAATTCCCTGTAAATAGACTCGGAATCTTCTGAGGGCATATCATATCTGGACTCGGTATCTGTTGTGCGCTTAGAGTAATAAAAAATAGGGTGAAGCTTTCCATCTTTTTTCCTCTGTAGCAGTATAGCTCCATAACCTAATGCACTTGCATCAGTATGAAGTTCTGTTTCGTCTCTTGGATCATAAATTGCAAGAACAGGTGACTCCATTAATTTCTTTTTAAGGGTATTAAATGCCTCTAATTCTTCTTTTCCGAATTTAAACTTTCTATCTTTTCTTGTCAGATCATGTAGTGGCTTACCCTGTAGTTCGGTTGGACTGGTGCATCATTAACGAATTCGCTAACTCACGGTAGTGAGGACCAGTCACCAGCCTAACCACCAGCCATGTTATTTGCCTAACGAATTTTGTATGGCAATGTCCGCAAAACGTACCGGTACGTCCTTGCAATACCGGTCGTTAACGAGGTGACGGGTGCGGGGAGCTAGCGATTCGCTGGTGCAATATCGTTAGGGCCTGTGTTATAAACATTTTGTGCTCGTTTCATAGTTAGTTATAGGTGAATATGGAAGTCTCCTTCTCCAGGGTGGTTGTTAATCGGGAAGGGGAGGGAAGAGATGACACCACCCACCACCACCACTCACCCACCGCCGCGTTGCGACAACCACAACCTTTTCTAAGCTGTAACTAAATTTTATTAGAATTATTAATTTGAAAAATTTTCTGGCTTCACCTAAGTCTGGGACTTGAACTCAGGACCTCGAAGAGACTGAACGGGCGACGTCATTTTAACTCACACGACCATCCAGCTCACGCGCGAGACAGCGACAAAATCAAATTAAGAAATGAATGCTTAAGAATAAAGTGCTTAAGTAAGCATTGAGACTGCCAGACAGATCCAAGCCCTGTGGCCCAGCGGTAAGGCATTCGCTTAGCACGCCGAAGTCGTGGTTTCAAATCCCCGTCGTGTCCTGTTTTTTTTTTTTTATCTTATTTTTTTTTTAAGTATTTTAAACATTGTTCCTATGATATAAATAAATGTTAATAAGCACTGAAAACATAAAAAAGCTAAAATATTTATATTTTCATGAACACTTTTTCGCATTTCATGACTACCGTTCATGTTTTATGAACGAAAAAAACAGACCACAATCATGACCATTTGGTTATGATTTTAGAACGGGATATTTTTCTCTGTGTAGTCTTTTAGGTGGTGCTGAGTCGTTAACGATTTTCTTGAAACTAGATCGTCCATCATTCGCTAGTTAAAAATCATTGGTGGTTTGGTGAATGATTGAGCGAATGTCTGCACAACGTACCAGTCGGTCGTTAACGACGGGACTTACGCTCAGTGATGCATCAGGTCGTTAGGCCGGGTAGTCACTTGACACCAGAAGAACTACAGGGTCGCTTAGCACGCCGAAGTCGTGGTTTCAAATCCCCGTCGTGTCCTGTTTTTTTTTTATGTTATTTTTTTTAAAGTATTTTAAACATTGTCTATACTTTTTACAATGCACTCTGCTATAATATGCTAAAATATTTATATTTTCATGAACACTTTTTCGTATTTCATGACTACCGTTCATATCTTATGAACAAAAAAAAACAGACCCCAATCATGACCATTTGGTTATGATTTAAGAACGGGATATTTTTCTCTGTGTAGTGTTTTAGGTGGTGCTGAGTCGTTAACGATTATCTTGAAACTAGATCGTCCACCATTCGCTAATTAAAAATCATTAGTGGTTTGGTGAATGATTGAGCGAATGTCAGCACAACGTACCAGTCGGTACGACGTTGCATCACCAGTCGTTAATACGGTGATGGGTGCACTGTCGTTAACGACGGGACTTACGCTCAGTGATGCATCAGGTCGTTAGGCCGGGTAGTCACTTGACACCAGCAGAACTACAGGGTAGCTATTAGCGAAAAGTCTTTGATGAATCTTCTGAAATAGGAACAGAGTCCTATGAAACTTTGGACTTCATGAACTTTCGTCGGCACAGGAAAAGAACGAACTGCCTCTAGTCCTTTTTCGTCCGCTTTTATAACCTCACCATCGATTATGTATCCCAGATACTTGACTGTTGGTTGCAGAAATTCACACTTGTCCAATCGCAACTCCAATCTGTTTTCTACCATTCGCTTAAAAACTTCTTTAAGAATGGTGAAATGACTTTCCATGTCTTCAGTTGCAATCATTATGTCGTCTAAATAGACTACAACATCTCCTGCCTTGATCATATCTGCAAATATCTTGTTTATGTAACGCTGAAACGTTGATGGGGCATTACGAAGGCCAAAAGGCATTCTTAAAAACTCAAATTGACCAAGAGGTGTCACAAAAGATGTAAGTTTTATTGATTCTTCGTGCATGAATACATGATGGAACCCGTTTTTGAGATCCAACTTCGAAAATATCTTTTTGTCAACTAATCTCTCTAATAAATCGTCGATAAGCGGTATTGGATAATTATCTCTTGCGGTTCTCTTATTTAACGGTCGGAAATCTACACACATTCTGCGTTCTTCGTTTTTTTTCTTTACTAGCACCACGGCAGATGCGAACTCTGACTCACTAGGTCGAATAAATCCTTTCTTTAAGTTTTCGTCAAGTATTTTTTCTTACTCCTTTTTCTCAGCATATGATAACCTTCTAGGCCTGCAGTAGAATGGCTTATCATTCCCAATAACGATTTTCATTTCATACTTTGTTTTAGGTATATCTGGTCTGATGGGCTTTGTATAATGATCTTCAAAAAGTGTCTCAAACTTTTGTTTGTTTCTAAAACTGGTCTGTTCTCCCAGTTTATAGGTAGCTTTGCCTTCCTCCACCACATTGATTGCTAACATTTGTTGTTCAAAATCGTTGATCTCACTAACTTGATCAACTATTCCGTTCGCTGTGTTTTCACGATTTATGGACTCTAACTTTTGATTTGATACTTTTTTGCTTCTTTCAACCTTGAACTTATCACAGCTTTTCTCTTTTGAATGGATCTCCAGACTATTCTCTACAATATGCTCTACTCTATCCTCTACGTTGTTGATTACATTTGATACGTTCTCTTCGTCTTGCTCTACCTTGTCAAGCACCACAATTTTTAGCTTACTTGCTTTAAAGAAATCTCTACCTAGTACCATCGGGTGCCTCGTAGACTCGTTTCCAACCACATATGCTTCAATTTTAACTTTATTATTAAATATTTCAACAAAACAAACAACTTTTCCAATTACATTGAGTTTGCTGTTATTAATTCCAAAATAAGAATCAGCCATTATGCAGCTTCGTATCTTCACTTCATGTGGTAAGGTCGACTCTCTTAGAAATGTGATTGGGCTACCGGAGTCTAATAGGCACTCTATGGGAACAAAATTGTTACTTATTTTTCCAAAATGTACATTAAAAAAGCTTACATAGTTGTTGGAATTATTTTCGATTTCCTTCTTATCATTGACGGTGTTGTTTTGGGGCTTCCGATAGTTCTTGCATGCCCTGGCCAGATGTCCTGGCTCCCCGCAAGCATAACAAGCGCCATCTGCACGAACAGGCTTGCGACAATCGGCGGCCACATGCCCGAAACTATGGCAATTAAAGCACTTTCTGGCCCGCTGGTCCGGGGCCAGAACCTGCGAAGCTTGTCCACCTTTTGCTGAATTTGGCGAACGTCGAATGTACTGGAAAGCGCGCAGAACTGCGGCTGGCGAACTGAAGCACTGCAACTTCGCCAGATTGGTCAATTGTCGCTCCGGTATACCATCGATGAGATACTGTACGAGTTCCTCATCACCCATGCCAATTGTACTTGCCAGCATAACTTTGTCAGTGTAATATGTGACAAACTTCTCATCCACCATCCATTTGCGCCGCTCAAATTTTCGGCGTAAGTCAAGGACGCTTTCCTTGGTTCCATATACCAGCTGAACCTCCTCGAGGATGTCGTCAATGTCGCCTTCCAGCAGTGATTTGTTTGACAAAAGCCATATGTTTGCATTGCCTTTGAAACAGGTGCACAAAAGAGCACGTACATCAGTGTCGCTTACTGAAAAGGCAACTCGGATACTGGCCAAACACTGCAGCCACTCGCCAACATCATTCTCGCCGTTGAATTCAGGTACCAATTCCTTTAAAGTGTTAAAAGGGACTGCTGATTTGTTGCGTAATTCCTTAATTTCCAGCTGCAGTTGTAGAATCGAGCGTTCTAAATTTGCCGTCTCACTTCCACTTATACCATTACTGTTGGCTGCCACTGCAGCTTCCAACTTTGTAGCTTTGTCGTTGTTGCCTGTGTATGTATTGGCATGTAAGTTGTACTCGTTCAAGTTCTTCTCGTTGATCGAGGTGTCGTTGTTTTTGCGAATTTCGTCTTGCGCCTTTTCTTTGACGGCGTTGGTGTCGCCGAAATTGTCTCTGTGTGTGTGTGTGTTGGTGTGAGCGTCGTTTTCGTTTCGCGCGTTTTCTTTGGAGTCGTTGCTGGTGCCGGAATTGTCAATGGGTGTAAGTGTGTTGGTGTGAGCGTTGATTTCGTCGAAATAGTGAATTTTGTCAACTGCGCCCTTGCCATCAGCATACTCCAAATTCTGGCGCGGCTTGCCCTCACCTGGACTTAGTGCCACGAACTGAGGGTCAACTTCATTAAGTCGTCCAATGAGCGTTGCCTTTGTGCCTGATGTTGGCAGACCCAGTCTTTCACACCAGGATTTTAGTTCAACAAGGCTGAGCTCCGACGTAAAAATTTTCTGCTCCATTAGCCGATTTACTGATTAAATAATATTGTATAATTAGGACCGCTATGAGCAGCCACAGAATTGTTTTTGATTTTTTTTTTTTTTTTTTGTTTTGGCGTTAGATGAATCCCGCTTCTGAATTGTAGCGTCCTCTTTATTTCGCTGGCACAATCAAACTACTTGCCTGGGTACATACCCAGAGCTCGTTACAGTGTTGCTTAATCGTTAAATTAACAGTGTTGCTGAACGTACCGAAGGCCGTTCAGCAGATAAATATTACAGTGGGCTTAGAGCTAGCTTATTATCTAGACATATTACTACAATATAGTTGTCCGATTTCGACAAATTTTGATACAATTTTGTGAAATCGTTGAAAACTTATAAATACGAGGGATGGGAGCGATAGCATTGAAAACAAAAAAGTTTTTCTCACTAAAACTACTTTTTCGACCGGTTGTTCGTATGGCAGCTATATGCTATAGTCATCCGATTTGAATCAAACTTGGCAGAATTTTGTGGTAGCATGTAAAATTGATCAGTATCAAGTAAGCATAGCATTAAAAACACAAAAGATTTTCTCACAAAGATTCTTTTTCAGACCTATCTTTTGTATGGGAGCTATACTATATAGTTGTCTGATTTTGACAAGTCTTAGTAAAATTATGTGAAATCATTAAAAACTTATAAGTACAAGCGCTAGGACCGATAGCACTGAAAACAAAAAAGGATTTCTAACTAAAACTAGTTTTTCAACCGATCGTTCCTAAGTCAGCTATATGCTATAGTCATCCGATCCGGCCGGTTCCGACAAATGTGCAGCGCATTTGTACCAAAACACTTCGGGCAAAAGTTTGGTTAAGATAGCTTTAAAACTGACGGAATAGATAGCATAGAAACAGACGGACGGACATACGGACGGACATGGCTATACCAACTCAGCTCGTCATGCTGATCAAGAATATAGATACTTTATGTGGTCGGAGATGCTTCCTTCTCTGCGTTACAAACATCCGGACAATTTCAATATACCCTCTCCAAGGGTATAAAAATTGTATAAGTTGTACTTTAGGTTGGTGAAAAGGCCAAAGAAAAGTTTGTATGGGCCACATAAATAGCTGTGGCGCTAAAGCAATATTGTAGACAATGCTGTTTTGCTAAAAGCGCAAGAGAGAGTGAGCATGAGTGAGAACGACTCACAATCATGTTGTATGTATGTGTCTTTGCGCTCTGAGACAGATGATATCTGCTATTAGAGAAAGAAATAACAATTAACAAGAGAGCGGAGGAGTGACGTTCAAACCGAACAAAATGACAGGGAGGTATGTGGGGAGGGTGATGAGGAGGGGCGTGAAAGAGTGAAGAGCGCTGCCAGAAGGAGGGTTGGCAAGGGGAAAATGTCAAGAGCTGTGGAGAAGGAACTAGAGAAAACGGGGGAAAGTCAATTTGAAGTGAATTATAATATAAGAGTGGCTGCCATGAGGTCAATTTGTTTGGATATTTAGTTCAACGAGACGGGTTTTATATCGAAGCTTTATTATAAAATATTCGTGACAGTTCCGAATTCCGAAAATTGTGATTCGGAGCAGAATCACAAGCATTAAAATTAATCCCCAAATATATAAACTAAAACATTTATTAAAGTTGATCTTTTTTAAAATCGGTATAAATGACAACTTTAAATGTTAAAATATTCTTATATTTTAAAATAATTATTTTATAAATATCTATAAAATAAACCGAGCTGCACTGTCGAGCGGAAATATGTCTAGACACTTCACAGCAAGGGATTAATATATTATCAGAAAATTTGGTTGGGTTCTTTGAGACGGTAGAGGACAAAGTAAAAAATTCAGTTCGGTCCGACAATTACACAGGTTTACAAATAAAGGCCAACTTTTGCACCAGAGAAAATGGCAAACTTTCAATTTGAATACTTGGTCGGTGAATTTAGGTTAGGTTGAGATGGCTAGGGCAGTAAGACTGTCCCTACACTTAGGCCAAGATAGGCCCATTGCGATACCATAGTATTCCCTTTTTAAGCCAGGGGGGGTTCCTCCCGACTGAACCATCGTGACGACTTTAAGAATTTTAGAAGAGATGGAATCTCAATAGCGGATACTTCCGAGAGGTTGAGTAGAAATGGGTGACCAAGAGTTTTGAGTCTCCTTCTACTTAGAGCTGGGCAATGGCAAAGAAGATGTAGTAATGTCTCCTGCTCTTCTTCACATTGGCAGCTTCTGCAGAAGTCGTTGTGAGCTACGCCCAAGCGTGCTGCATGTCTGCCGATGAGGCAGTGACCCGTTAGGGCCCCAACCAGAATTTATGTTTTCTCTACTTTGGCGCAGAAGACTGTTAGTTCGGTGAATTTAAGTAAATCAACTTTTGGTCAGCACGTTAGGTTTACGAGATATTTGTATAAGCGTGTGTATATTTGGTTTTGGCTACATTAAAGTAACCTTTTCCATACAAATTAGCATGACTACTTACAGAAAAGCCGAGCGCGAAGCAATGCTTTTGTTCATAAGGCCCATACGGCGATCCAAAGTAAGGAAAGTGTCATTCAAAAATTGAGGAAAGAAAAAGGAGAAGTTTCGATTTCGCCATTTAAACTTCTTGCAAGTACGTAATAGTAATATAGTCAGTGTTGGGCAAATTTTCATTGATCAAGCAATGCTGATGCTGCGCTCATCTCTAAGTCTATTTCTATTTCTCTCTCTCTCTCTCTCTAAGATTGTGCGGTGTTAGTTGTGAGGGTGGGAGGGGGTGGGGGGAAGGTAGTTTACTTATCTATATATATAAATCTGTACGCCCGACTGACAGACTGACATATTATCAAGCCACAGCGAAAACGGCTTATCGTACAGGTCTGATTTTTGGCATAGACCTTCGTTTAGTTATGCAGGCGCTCACTAAGAAAGGAAATTGGAAAATGTCTTACCGTTCTTCTGAAAAGGCCAATTAAAGGTTGTATGGGTCATAACGGGTTTTCCGCTCAGTCAATGTTGTGGAAAAGATGTTTGGCTGAGAACGCGAGAGAGAGTGAGCGCGCGCTAAGAGCGTGCATATGTATGTGTGTTTTTTTTTTTTCACATAAACAGGCAATAAATCAAATTGAGAATGGCCTCATCCAATTGCATTAAATCTAATGGCACATAAAAAGCACATCGATAGCTTTAACAATATCTTGACCGTATATATCATATCACAATAAAGGTTAAAATTTCACAAAGGTAGAATCCAAAAATTGTGCTGTGTTGAGGAAAATTTGTTTCGCTGAGAACGCGAGAGAGAGTGAGAGCGCGCTGAGGGCGTGTATATGTATGTGTGTGTTTTTTTTCACATTAACAAGCAATAAATCAAATTGAGAATGGCCTCATCCAATTGCATTGAATCTTATGGCTCATACAAAACACATCGATAGCTTCAACAAAATGTTGATCGCGTTTCAAAATAATTTAATTGAAATTCACAAAACTAACAGCCAAAAAATGTGTGTTTGTGTTTTTTGCTTGCAAACAGCCATAGGCGTTGTTAGAGATGGTACGTGACTTCAACTATTCTACAGGAAAAGTGATGGCACACATGACGTGAGCAGTCTGCTAAAAATTAGTTGTCTCCTTATCTCATTTGCGAGTTTTTGTTAATTGCTGAGCTGTGAGCTGATAATGTAAGAGATTTATATCGATTGAAACACCTAAAATTTCATAAAAACATTTTGCAATGAAAAATGTGTTTGACGGAAAAAACTAAACAGTGTTGCCAAAACAGCTTATTTTTCAATTTAGCTTTTTGCAGATAAAAATCAGGGGGCAGCGGGAACTGTTACCTTTATGGAAAATATATTTTTTTTTCCGCTTTTAAAAAAGTTAAATTTGCTTCTAATTTTTTCGCACTTATAAATAAAATGTCCCTTTACTGTTCAGCATTCACAAGACAGGAAAGGAATAATTTTTAATTCAGGAATTTTCACGCTACTTGAAAATTTGGTTTTGTCCGGTACGACGGGACGGGATAGAATTTAATATGTGTACAGATCACAGCTTTTTCTACGCCTTGCTTAAAAATCTATTCCCAGATTGATAAATTTTAATCAACCGTAAATTCGAAACTGTCTAAACACTAAGCTAATGGAGCCAATGATATTAAAAAAGAATTTGCTTTTTAACAAATAGATAATATACAAATACAGTGTTCAGAGAGCTATACAATTTTTTTTGCTTACTCGATTTTTTCAAAACTTGGACGCGGACGAAGTCGCGGCGGGTTCAGCTAGTTTGCTTATAACTTGAGAACCGCTCATCCGATCTTTTTCATTTTTTCGGCAAATCGATACATTTTGCTAATTACTATCTAACTAGAACTATCTCTAGAAGGTACGAATTGTCTATCTTCAAAACTGTACACTCAAAAAACAATTCACCCTAAAAAGTGCCATTTTCGCCCTTATTTTAAGAAAATCGCCTTTAAAAAACTTCCAGAGGCGACTCGACTATAGCCTTAACCAAGACGTAGCGACATAACCATAGTTAATAATGTACACAGTTGGTTTGGTTAACATTACATTCGGTTAGCAAACGTGGAGGCCTGGGATCAAGTCCCAGTAGGAGCATACTTTTTCTTCTCATTTTATATATATATTTTTTAATGTTTGTTTTTTAATGTTTTTTTTTATTTAGCAAAACCTTGCGTTAAAATCATACCTAAGAATTCGTGTGGCATATTTAGAGCTTAAGTACTCACGTTGACCACTCAATAAGAAGCAAGAGTCGTGGTCGAGTGGATAAGACATTAGCTTAGAAAATGTCATGGACTGGGATCCAATCCTCGTAGGAGCACAATTTTTTTTTTTTTTTTTTTAATGTTTTTTTTTTACTTGAGGTGTTTTTAGATTGCCTTTATTTTATACAATCCTTTAATCGATTTCTACAAGACGAAACAAAAACTTGCTCAATACATCTACATTCTTCAGGCATTGCGATAGACATTAGAGTGCGTAAACAAATGCCATCATATAGACGGCTTCGCCGTTAAAACCGAACGGTAGCATAGCGCAATGCAATTTTGCAAACATTTTTAGAAAGGTCGAAGGATTTAGAAAAACTTTCTTAAAATTGCGGTTTATTTTCTTAATTTTAGGGCAAAGTACGCTAAATATTTAACAAATATTTTCTAAAATCAATGGTGAAATTACCCTAAAAATTAGAAAAGGCAATAAAGAAAACTCACCCTAAAATTTGGAAAAAAAGATATAGTTTTTTAAATTTTAGAAAGTTTTTCTAAAAAATTTATTCGTAGGGCCACTTTTCTAAAAAACAGAAAATTTTTTATAAATATAGAAATTTTTTTAAAGTTTTAGGGCGATTTCGATTCTACGGTGATTTTCTTAAGTATAGAAAAATAATTTTCTGAGTGTAGGAGATATAACGTTTCTTACAAGTGTGTATGTTCTGTTACATACATTTGCACAAACTTAATATACTCTATGTACCTTTGTTACAGAGTATAAAAATACAACGCAAAATATTTCTTAAAAATCCATTCATGAATAAAGGGGTAATTGGCATTTATGAAAAAACGGAAGGTTTCATGAAGGTTCATGAAAATTGACTCAGTTTGATGGTTTTTTTAATCGGCATAGTTAATAGTGCCCTGCATAATTAGAGTTAGGGCCGTTTTCTCATGTTGCTGTTTTTGCAAATCAAGGTGGATTTGGTGCATTTTGTATTTCGAAATGCACCAAATCCACCTAGATTTGCAAAAACAGCAACATGAGAAAACGGCCCTTAATGTGCCCTTTGATTCATGTTTTAAGAAATGGGTTCAAGTAAATCAAGTCAAAAATTGTTTTGGTTCAAGTTAGTCCATTCCCAGTGACTCCCAGATCAAGCTCCAAACAGATCAATCTTAAATAAATCAAGGTACAAACAGATCAAGCTCATGTACTGCATTGTAATTGTTCATTATTTAAATTGTTTCGAAAAACTTACAGATTGATTGGGGGCATATTAAGAACTTCTTACAATGACTTGATAGTCGTCTGTCGGCAAAAACTTGTAGATAAGTAGTGCGTTTTATTTCATATTTCTATAAAACCACATCGGCCTTTAAAAATCCATGTAATGCCTGCAACCTTCTTTGTCTGAAATATATATGGTTCCATTGGTATAATCCAGAAATTTAGAGAGACGACGGGTAGTTGCTGCTGTCTGCTCGTAATACTCTCGGATTGCCTCAGCTTTTAATCGGTCTACCAGCTCAAATAAGGTTTTCCCTATAAAGTCATGAGTATGAAAAAGTGGGTGTCTTCCATTCCAAGTTCGATCGGCAATGCGTGATTAGGAGTATTCTCTGGCAGCCTCAGTATCCCTTTAAAAAAGTATCTCTGAAGTTTGTTTATCTCTATTTGTGCTGCATAAGACTGGGAGCTTTGGAGCTTAAGGGTACTGTCTGATTGCAACAATAATTTTTCCACTCCTCACTCCTAGTCCACACTGAGGATGATGTATTGCAATATATATTTTGCAGGAGATTTTGTATTTTTGATGAAATACCCAATAGATGTGATTTATAGAAAAGTAGTTGCCGTGGTACTCTGTCAAACGCTGCCGTAAAGTCTAGCAAGCGTATACCATTTTCTTTTCAGCCAGTTTAAGATGTACTGTCGCTGCCTAGCTCATGTGGTTCATTAGATTAAGAATAGTCAGAAAATGACTCGAACAAGAAAATCTTCAGTGAAAAATCGGGACCGTAATACTTTAAGAAACACAGGTATGGCAAGACATGGTATGATTCACTCGAGCAAAACAGAAAGGATTTGCAAGCACTTATAACAGTGGCCAAGACCGTTAAGCGGCTTAGATGTTAATATCGAAACAAAGATGAAGAATGCTTCATATAGAAAAAGAAATGGGTTTTTATATTAGTTACAGATTTTGAAGACATATTAAATCCCGAACACAAATACCAAAGAGGATAAAAAATAGAAAGACTGGAAAACGTTTATACCAACCGAGTGAAAAAGCATGCCAGGATCAATGGATAAGCGCAATTTACGCTAAATGCCAATGAAACTGCTTTTCAAAACCACAAATGACCACACACATATTTATGAAACCATGATTATGACAATACTGAGCCACGATTAATGCCATGGATGACCAATGCAGAGAATATAGTTAAGATCATAAAGACTGTTTCAAGCCACGTTCCTTGGCTGACAAATCATTAAATCGAGGAAAAAACAAAGATGTTCAAAAATAGTAATAATGCCAATCAAACTGTACTCCCAACCAAGTGAAAAATTATGCCACGATTAATGTATAAAAACAGTTCACACCTAGAGTTTCTCCATGGCAACAAACCCCTTTTTAAAAAATTTAGTGTTTTTGGAACCTTCCAATCTTCATTAACTATCCATTTACCTGATTTACCTGAATAATTGTTTCGCACATTTATGAAATCTCTGTAAAGAGGCTCTGGGCCTAATTTTGCTTTGAGCAGCGGGCGGGTGGTGGTTCAGAACTTCTAGTCATAGAGCTCTGGACCTAATGGGGGCGTATGTGGTCAGGGAAAGCTTCTGATCGGTTCAACTTGGCGAACCCAGAGTGATCCTGGCTTACTACGTCTCAAGTCGACTCACACCTCCTCGTGGTGACCACCGGAAGCAGTGGCAATGCACCCGCATTCGCTGCTGACTAACGTGAGCGGCGTGTCCCCGTCCCCCCCCCCTTCCCTACAGGGTATAATATATAGGGTTAATGCGTCGGGTTTGGTACCCACCATCGTAAAAAATCTCCATCAATGAAAACTGCGACTACAATGCCTCGGATACGGACCCCCTGATGACGACTCACGCAAACGTTTTAAGGACCACGATTTGAGAATATGCACCTGGAATGTCCGCACCCTCAACGGAGATGGTGATGATATTTCCTTGGTGAATGTCCTCAAGGAATATTCATCGGACGTTACCGCACTCCAGGAAATGCGATGGATTGGATATGGAAGCAAGAAAATAGCGCTACCACAGGATGAGACAGGAAACAAAACACCCCCCCTGGGAGATCTACTACAGCGGTCATGCTACCAAGCACGAGTTTGGGTGCGGCTTTGCAGTGAGTGATAAACTGCGCCACTCTGTCATCAGCTTTACACCAGTTGACGAGCGGCTTGCCGCGCTCAGACTTAAGGCAAAATATTTTAATATTAGTCTTATCTGTGCTCACGCGCCAACAGAGGACAAGATAGACCCGATAAAAGACGAATTCTATGAGCGCCTGGAACAACTATATGAGCGCTGCCCCGACCACGACATAAAGATCGTGCTAGGCGATTTTAACGCGAAAATCGGGAGAGAAGGAGTTTTTGGTTCGACAGTCGGACGCTTTAGCCTTCATGAAACAACCTCTGGTAACGGAGAGAGGCTAATAGACTTCGCCGCGGGCCGGAACATGGTCGTAAGTAGTACCAGATTTGAACATAGAGACATCCATAAGGCGACCTGGAAGTCCCCTGATCAACGAACTCGAAACCAGATTGATCACGTTGTGATCGACGGAAGGCATTCATCAAGTGTACTAGATGTGCGCGCGATTCGAGGAGCCAATATTGACTCGGATCATTGCCTTGTTGCAGCCAAGGTACGCACACGGCTCAGTGTGGCGCATGCCGCACGCACTGGCACACGTCGAAAGCTAAACGTCGAGATGCTGCAATCACAAGGGACCTCCGAAGCCTACAAAGCTAAACTCGCCCAACTGCTCAAGGAATCCTCCCCATCCCCTTCCGATATAGGTGAACAATGGAATCAAATATCACACTCCATGAGAGCAGCTGCCGAGGAGGTACTCGGGTACTCCGAGTCCCCTCAAAGGCGGTCTTGGTACGATGAGGAGTGCCGACGCGCTACTGCAGAGAAAACGTGGTGTACAAGACATTTCTGCAGACGAGAGCGGATGCTGATAAAATTGTTTACAAGAAGAAAAGGAAAGAGGAGAAGCGCCTATTTAGAAGAAAAAAGAATGAGCAGGAAAGGCGCTTGCGCGAGGAAGTCGAGATGTTATTCGGCATGAGCGAGACTCGAAAATTTTACCAAAAGATTAAGCAATTAACAGAAGGTTTCAAGCCCAGAGTCCCACAATGCAAAGACGAACACGGGAATCTAGTCACAGATCCGCAAGTGGCGCTTAACAAATGGAGAAGTTACTTCTCCAACCTACTGGGAGGCGATGACGAACAGGATGCCGCCACTAGAGAAGTAACGATGCCACCGATCGACAACATAGAGATAGACCCGCCGACCCAACAGGAAGTCTGTTTAGCCATACGAAGGCTAAAGAACAACAAATCACCAGGCGCTGATGAGCTGCCCGCTGAATTGTTCAAGGCTGGAGGCGATGAGTTGGTAAGGTGCATGCACCAACTTCTGTGCCGTATATGGGTTGACGAAAGCATGCCCGACGATTGGAATCTAAGTGTTCTCTGTCCAATCTTTAAAAAAGGAGACCCTGCAGTTTGCGCCAACTACCGCGGGATCAGTCTCCTCCCCATCGCATATAAGGTTCTGTCCCGCATTATTTGTGAACGTCTAAAGCCGTTTATTGATACACTGATTGGACCTTATCAGTGTGGCTTTAGACCTGGTAAATCCACCACAGACCAGATTTTCACACTTCGACAAATCCTGGAGAAAACCTATGAAAGAGGCAAGCAAACACACCATCTTTTTGTTGATTATAAATCAGCCTTCGACACACCGATAAGGTCAAGCTTCTTCAAAGCCCTGTCTACTTTAGGTATTCCAGCAAAGTACGTTCGACTTTGCATGATGACGTTGAGAAGTACGCAAAGCTCCGTCAAAATAGGAAAGAACCTCTCCGAACCATTTGATACCAAAAGAGGTTTTAGGCAGGGCGATACCTTATCGTGTGACTTCTTTAATCTACTGATGGAAGATATACTGCGCAAGTGCGAACATGCCAACAGAACCGGCGGATTTATTTATAAAAATCTAATGCTACTTGCATATGCCGATGATATTGACATTATCGGCAAAACCACACGGGCAGTAAGCAAGGCGTTTTCAGAGATTGAGAAGGAGTCTAGATTAATGGGTTTAGCGGTAAATGAGGACAAGACGAAGTACCTAGTAACCGCGGACAAAAAGTCATTGCGACTTGGGCAATCTGTTACAATGGAGGGGTACAACTTTAATGTTGTAGAGGATTTCGTCTACCTCGGAACGATGATAACCAGCAAGAACAACATCAGTCTGGAAATCCGACGAAGAATCACTTTGCGAACCGATGCTACTATGGGCTAAGTAGGGAGTTCAAGAGCAAAGACCTCAAGCGAAGAACAAAAATAGCCCTGTACAAGTCGCTTATCATCCCAGTCCTGCAATATGGCGCAGAAGCATGGACAATGACAGCAGCGGATGAAGCGGCGATTGGCGTGTTTGAACGAAAAATTCTTCGGAGGATTTATGGACCTTTAAAAGTCGGCGATGATTTCCGCATTCGAAGAAACGACGAACTGTATAAGCTCTATGGGGACACCAGCCTGGTTAAGCGCATAAAGCAGCAGCGGCTGCGCTGGCTAGGACATGTCGCCAGGATGAAGGAAGAAGCTCCAGCAAAAAAGGCGTATAAATCGAAGGCGGCTGACTATGGAGGCGGCAAGGTGGGAAGACCACCACTAAGATGGGAAGACCAGGTGCGGGAAGACATTGCCGAGCTTGGTGTGACCAACTGGTGGCAGCTCGCACAGAACAGAAGCGAATGGAGAGCGTTAATCGCAGAGGCCCAGACCGTCTAACGGTTGTAATGGCCATTAAAGAAGAAGAAGCGGGCGCCACGTTGCTGCCATTCGATGTCCTAAAGCTAACTTCGACTCTGCGACGAACCCTATGATCTACTTAAGTTGATCTAGTTGCTTTGTTGAGCAGTTCTGAGACGAACTATTTCAAAGTGATCAAATAGCTCATGGCTCATGTCATCAAAAAAGAAACAAAGTCAAAGAGAACTTTGATTCAATTCATGCAGGGCTCTAATAGCAGGGTTCGTAAATAACACACAATGTACAAAACATCGTGTTTTAAACATTGTTCAAAACAGTAAGCATTGTTTTTTTCATTGTTTTTATTGGGAATGTTCAAAATGTTTTGAACAGTGTTCTAAACAATTTATGTCAAAATAATGAACATTGATAAAAAACACAGGCGTTTTGAACACTTTAAAACAAAGTGTGTTTCTAATAGTAACATTTTCAACAAATAAAAAACATGTTTATTAACATTTTGAACATTTAACATTTCGACACACGAAAGCGATAACATATTGAACACTGTAACTACAAATTGAACTTCCCTTACAAATTTACATTAAATAAATATTTGGCTCAAAGTATGCTTTGCATTTGTGCTTGTGATTGAGCTCGTCTGATAAATAGAGCAGCTACTGTTTAAATTTCTGAGCAAAATGGGAAGACCGAAAAAATGCGATACCAAGGAGCTGGACTGGTAAAAAGACGGTTCATATAAAGATGCTAGCATGCTATGCAACAAGGACTTGGCTAATATTTCTGGAAATATATGAGGAAGGCAGCGTAACGGAACCGTCAAGAAAGCAAACATAAAGACTAAGCTGAAGTTATCGCGTAGGGAAAATTAATAAACACCATATTTAAATAAACATATGATTATACTTAAAAGGCATTTATTTTGTTTTTTTGGGTGCTTGCATTTTAACTAGTGTTAGTCCTCTTTGGCCGTTTTAAAGAATTTAAAGTAGGGTTTGTCAAGAAGAGCGACAGCAAAAAAAAAGCGACGCAAGACAGTTCCGACCTGCAGGCCAGCGACTGAAAGCTTTTTCCGCTCTTGGCGCAAACCCCGGCATGCGTTCGACTCGTGTAGGTGTGAAAAACAAATGCGGTCCCTGCGGGCCAGGCGTGGCCTTCGTTGATTTAAAGACTGATCAGCACTTTTCTAAATTCTTCACCATCGGTCATCCATGGTATTTTATCGCGGCTCAGTATGACCAAATTCAAATTTCTGCAGTCATCTCATTTTTAGTCTTGAATCACCGCTTCTATGGAGATCCTTGATCAAGATTCTTAAGCTGGAAATACCCTAATGCTGTAGGACCTTCGATTAAGTGATTGCCATACGATATTTCCATTCCCTGGTAGAATCGATATATAGCTGATTACTATGTAGATATGTGTTAAAGGTACGAACATTCTACCTCAGCTCAGCTATTCAAGCCAAATATTTATTTAATGTAAATTTGTAAGGGAAGTTCAATTTGTAGTTTCAGTGTTCAATATGTTATCGCTTTCGTGTGTCGAAATGTTAAATGTTCAAAATGTAAATAAACATGTTTTTTATTGTGTTAACAATGCATGTGTTTAAAACACATATGATTTTGAACTGTCCAAAATGCCTAGTGTTTTTTATCAGTGTTCGTTATTCTGACATAAGTTGTACAAAACACTGTTTAAAACATGTTGAAACACACATGTTGTTTATGAGTTTAAAACATTTTGATTTTTTTTGAACAATGTATTTTATGTGTGTGTTATTTACGAACCCTGTCTAATAGTTACATGACATTTAAACTTATCCATTTAACGGCTACTATGACCTGCCCAATTTTTTTTTTTACTTGGTAAAAGCTATTTGTGATTGATGAAGGTTTGCCAATGAGTGCAAAAAGTCAAATTAAATGCAAAACTATTTCAATAAATTAAATAACGCTTGCTGGCATTACATATTTTCAACTCCGTTAACAATTTCATCGACATTTAAATTAATTATTCGAGCTTCACTAACGGCCGAAGATAACTTTTCTGCATTTTTATGTCATTTTTTCGTAGAGTAAAAAGGGGTATACTAAAGTCGTGCAAATGTATGTAACAGGGAAAAGGAATTATTTCCGACCATATAAAGTATATATATTCTTGATCAGCATCAACAGCCGAGTCGATATAGACTTGTCCGTCTGTCCGTCTGTCTGTACACTCAAAAAAAAAATCAATCCATATGGGATCAAATCAATCCCAAGCGGTAATGAAAACAACGTAATCTCGGATATGATTGCCCCGATCTGAAAAAAGATTGAGTTGATCCGACTTTTTCAATCCTAAGAAGGATTACATATATCCCGGGGTAATCCTATGAAAGATTGAATTGTGCAAAAAATTCGAGCACAATTGAATCCCAAAACTGGATCATTTTATGCCTATTCTAGATTAACTTATGCTCGATATGTAAGATTGATTTGATCTCAGGATAGATTACTATTTTTCTTTTCCTCCGCCATGCCATTTGCCATAGGACATCCTTATACACTTCAAAGACCTCTCACATCAGTTTTGGTTAATTTAGATTTCTGAAAAAACAAAGAAATAAATATACAAATTTTTGACTCCACTGGGATTCGAACACACGACCATTCGCACTGAACAGGAATGAAACGGCATCTCATCGCACACCACCATACCCAATGTTTGTGTCAGCGTGTCTGAGAGGCTACTTATATTACTTCGCTCTCGCTCTCTAATTTATGGGCATGTGATCTCGAAAGGGATTGTAGTAAGCACATTTGGAATGATACAAGCTCGAAAGGAATGGACCAATCCTTAAAAGATTGAATTGTGTGGAATATCCCGGAAATCGAGATTGAATTTTCAAGCTCGTGCCGGGCTTACTCCAAGATTTAAAAGATTGAAAATATCTCGGCGTTTTTTTTTCTGTGTATGAACTCCTAGATCTCGGAGATGGTAAGAGATAGAGGATTGACATGTATGGGACAAATGCTTCTTTTTGCACGCAGATCAAGTTTGTTTCAAATTTTGGCCACGCCCCCTCCCGCCCCCGCAATTTGGAAAAAATGTTATATAGTCTACCTTTTGAAGATAGACGATTCGTAACTTCTAGAGATAGTTAGTAATTAGCAAAATCAATCGATTTGGCGAAGAAATGATAAAGATCGGATGAACGGTTCTCAAGTTAAAAGTCAAAGAAGTGAACCAAGCCCCCCCCCGCTACCCACCCAAAAAATTGTTGCATACTTTTCGGATGGTCTCCCTAAGGAACGCAGGAACACTGTTAAACATGTTTTTTCATGAGGAACGGGTATATCGAAGTCGGTTAGAGCCGACTTTAACTTATGCTCTCGTTTAATATTACCTTTGACGGTATCTGAGAGCGGTAGTATTGAAAAAAAGCAGTTTTCTCACTAAAACCCATTTTCCGATCATTTGTATGGCAGCTACAAGAAGTAGTCATCCGATCTGGCCGGTTCCGACATATTAGCTGCGTGCAGACAAAAGAAGACTCTGTGCAAAGTTTCAGCTCGATAGCTTCAATACTGAGGGACTAGTTTGCGTAGAAACAGACAGACGGGCGGTCAAAGCCTTATCGCCTGATCAAGAAAATATATTCTTTATGTGGTCGGAGATGATTTCTTCTATGCGTTGCAAACTTCTGGGCAAAATTATAGTACAATAGTAGGGGCTGAAGCCCCTCCCTCAGAGCCCAAATATCTTAATTAACAAAACAACAAAAGTTGCAGAAAAGTTTTGACTTTTTTTAAATTAATAAAATACTTCAATTTGGTTATCAAGTAATCTGTTTAAAAATTAAATCTCCAACAACGAAGTGCACTGTGAAAAAATAAGCTGAATCCCAGCCCAGTCCCAGGTCATGAGATTAACTGGTGATATATACACTTTGTTATCTTTTAGAAGAAATAAAAGAAAAATAGAACAGATACTTTTGATTTATATAACGCATTTAGCTGTATGTCGGCAGCTGTGGTGTAGTGGGTAAGGTTTGACATTAAAAGTCAAACAGACCACGGTAAGAGGTACGTACAAAAAAGATTTTTTTTTTGCATTGAACAATTAAGTCGGTCGAGCCCGACTATATTATACATTCTACCTGGAGTAGAAGCTGAATGCAGCGCTCATTTCTGAACGTCTCTCTCTTTGCTGAATATAATGCGGTGTTGGTTGTTGGGGAGGAGGGATTTTAGACTTTTTTGCTCATATCTTGAGAACCGCTCATCCAATCTTTATCAGTTCTTCTTCATATTGCTTTACATATTGCGGTACATATTGCTAATAACTAACTATCTCTCGAAAGTACGAATCACCTATCTGCAAAACTGTAGGAGATATAACGTTTTTTCCAAATTGTGGGGGCGGGAGGGGGCGTGGCAAAAATTAAAAATAAACTTGATCTGCCTGCAAGTTTAAGAAGCATTTGTCCCATACATGTCAAACCTCTATCTCTTACCATCTCTGAGATCTGTTTTTTTATACGGACGGACGGACAGACGGTCATTGCTTTATCGATTCGGCTGTTGATGCTGATCAAGAATATATATACTTTATATGGTCGGAAATGATTCCTTCTCCCTGTTACATACTTTTGCATAAACTTAATATACTCTACTAGCAAATAGCCCGTCACGCTTCGCTGCGCCTTCAACAGTATATAACCAACGCACCCCCACTTACCACCCACTTCAGGCCCACATCCCACCCACTTCCCGCACAATTCCCGCCCACATCCCACCCACTTTCCGCCCACTTCGCACCTACAGCCCACCCACATTCCACCTCCATTCCACCCACTTGCCACCAACATACCGCACACTTCCCGCCCAAATCCCACCCACTTCCCGACCACATCCCACCCACTTCCCGCCCACTTCCCACCTACATCCCACCCACATTACACCCACTTGCCACCCACATCCCACCCACATTCTACCCACATCCCTACCACTTACCGCCACATTCCACCCACATCCCATTTCCATACCACCCATTTCCCACCCACATCCCACCCACATCCCTCCCACTTTCAGCCCACTTCGCACCTACATCCCACCCACATTCCACCCACTTGGCACCCACATACCACACACTTCCCGCCATCTTCCCGTCCACTTCCAGCCCACTTCCCATTAACATCCCACCCACATCCCTCCCACTTCCCGCCACACTTCACCCACTTTACATCCACTTACCACCCACTTTCCATTCACTTCCAAAACAACTTTCCACCCACATCCCATTCACTTCCCAGTGAGCATCCCGGCGGTATTTCCAACATCGGAAAATTAAAAACAAAATAAATTCTCATTTTGACCTTACAATCCGAGTTTCAAGCAAATCGTATGAAAAATAATTTTTGGCTGGAAAAATTTTCCGCCCATTTTCCTCGTGGGCGGCTTTTCCGACATTAAAAAATCACATTTTAAATTATTTCGTATTTTGTCCTTACAAACCGAGTTTCAAGCCATTTGGATGAAAAATAGTTTTTTTCATGCAGAATTTTCCGGGAATTTGTCGACCGTCAGGTCAAATTTTCCAACTTCGGAATATAACATTTTAAACTATTTCGTATTCTATACTTACAAACCGAGATTCAAGCCAATCGTATGATAAATACTTTTTGGATTCAGAATTTTCCGGCCATTTTCGTCGTGTGCGGATTTTTTTTTCAAATTATTTCGCGTACTATGCTTACAACCTATGTTTTGTTATGTGTAATTTTGAAAATGAGTTTGGCGCTAATTGCTGGCAACTTAAGTTTCGCCCATACAACCTTGACCACCCACTTTCCACCCAATGGGGGTGAATTTTCCGGAAGATTGGTATGCAGTTGTTGTCGAATTTTCATATAGATCTTTGAAAATGAGTTTGAACTTGATCGGATGAAAAACAAAAAAGTTTCATACAAAAGTTTTCCGCGAATTGTCCACACTTCCCGGCAGAATTTTCCAAAATCCTTTCTTAGTACTCACTTTCAGCATAAGATAAAACTACTGTGAATATCTCATCTTCCTATCTTTTATGGTTTAGGCTGTGCGACGGTCACCAGTCAGTCAGTCAATTAGTCAGGTTGAACTTTTTTATATATATAGATGTACCTTTGGTACAGAGTATAAAAACAAACATAACAAAACAAAATAACCAAAAATTGAAACACAAATAAAAACTTTTGAATTAACTTCATTCTTACACTTGGTAAAATTGTATGGTAGGGGTGGGAGTTTGAGGGTTTCGCTACGCCCATCTTATCAAATCTCATATCTAACGGTTTTATAAAGCTGTAAACAGAGTTTCAAGTCGAAATATCTAGCCCACTGTTCGATTGTTCCTATGGCAGCTATGGAATATAGTCATCCGACTTTAACCAACATTTGCAAATCTGTGCGAAAACATATAGTATTAGTATTGGCCGAGTTTGGGGACGACAAAAAAAAGTTGTTCTCTCTAAGACTCATTTTCCTACCGATGGTTCCTATGGTAGCTTTGGATATAGTCATCCGATCCGGTCGGTCCCAGCATATTAGCAGCGTGCATTAAAAAGAACACTCTGTGCAAAGTTTCAGCTTGATAGCAATAAAACCGAGAGACTAGTTTAAGGCAGACAGACAGACGGACGGACAAAACTCAATCGGCTCAGTTCGTCGCCCTGATCAAGAATATATATAGATTGTGGGGTCGGAAATGAATATCTCTATATGTTGCAAACTTCTGGGCAAAATTATTTTGCCGATTATTGTACGATTTTTTATTAAATGGTTTTTGTTTTGACTTTTCCTAATTTTGCTGTTCCTAATTATTGGGTTACTAGATTTTTGTTTCCTAATTTTTTGATCTCCTATTTTTATTTTCCTAAATATATTTTTCCTAGTTTTGTATATCCCAGTTTTTGATATCCGGTTTTTATTTCCTAAGGCTTGGCTTCCTTAATAATAATTCCTAAGTTAAGTAACCAGCAAAAATATACAAATTGGAATACATGTTTATAATTACTAAGCTGTATACTGCCCAAAGCTAAATATGCCTTGCAAAAACAGTACAACAGTCTAGTAATTTATATAGAATTTCAATGAACATTTTTAACAACAACCATTGCATACTTTGGGCAGCTACAAAATAATCGATTTTGTATGAGAACTTATACAATTACTAAACATTGTCGATCGTAGAAATGTTCGGGATTGTTTATTTAAAAGTTAAGGAGTAGTAGTTTTCGAATATAACAAAGTAAGTCAGAACAAAAGTATATGTTCCACACAAAACGCGTCCAAAAAGACACGTTAGAAGTGGTATTTCTTACAACTTTAAGCTAATTACTAAACATTTTTGAAAACAGTTTCGTGTTCAGCACATAAAAAACTTTTAGAATCACTTTCCTTCAATACACAGGAAAAAGTCTAATTTTGTTGCCTTGTGTTATTTAATTCTCCTTTTCATTTCGATTTCTGTTGAGTGGGGAACACTAGATACTTCTTTTTGTTAACAAAATTAATCGTTGCTCTAAAATATTCTTCGTCTGAATCCTTCACGCCCGCACTATTAACTTAAATAGAGCAGCGCAACTCGCTGCTCTCCAGGAATTGCGCCGACAATAACCCGGGTTTTCCCAAAAAAAGTGCGCGAAAATGTGACTGTGTCCTTTCTATAACACAAAGTGAAGCATGAGATCGGTAAGCATTAGGTGTAAATTGACGAGTATGTTCGTGCCCCAGGGACTATAGCTGGGACTCTGCAATAATCTCAGAGGTCAGAATGCCACCGCTCTCTGACCACTCTTTGTATTATTAAATCATGCTAAATTCAGACAACCAGTTTAAATTGATCAATGCAACTCACAATGCTCATAGCGTTCGGTCACACTGTTGTGAACAACTGTTTCGTGTGTGCTGGAAATTTAAGGCAAAATGTTTAAAAGGTTTTTTATTAAAGTTGATGCATGGAAATCGCAGTGAATACTGTGTAATAAAGTTTAAAAGACCAGTGGCAACTCAACAAATTTAATGGTGCACTTAAAAGCAAAGCATAGAGATGCTTGGCAGAAATGTAACTTACCAACGGTAAGTTTATTAATGAGCATTTTAAATTTATAATATTTTACTAGATCAAGTTGAAACTTTTTCTCAAAATGTATTATTTTGAGTTATGCCAGTATTGTAGTCAGTGAGCGATTTGTGCATTAGACTGAACGTCCCTTATATGAAAATTTTTTTTTGGAAATGTTCTATTCCTCTAAAAAAAAAAATCGGAATAATTTCTAGTTACCATAACAAAAAACCAAAATGCGAAATCTTAACGTTTAATACTGGCACAGTGGGTTTTAAGTTTTTACATTAAACATTTTCCCCTTTTTATACCCTTGGAGAGGGTATATTGAAATTGTGCGGATGTTTGTAACGCAAGGAAGGAGGCATCTCCGACCACGTAAAATATATATATTCTTGATCAGCATGACGAGCTGAGTTGATATAGCCATGTCCGTCTGTCCGTCCGTCCGTCTGTCCGTCTGTTTCTATGCTATCTCCTCCGTCAGTTTTAAAGCTATCTTAACCAAACTTTGCACGAAGTCTTTTGGTACAAATACGCTTCACATTTGTCGGAACCGGCCGGATCGGATGACTATAGCATATAGCTGTCATAGGAACGATCGGTTGAAAAACTAGTTTTAGTGAGAAAAACTTTTTTGTTTTTAGTGCTATCGCTACCAACGCTCGTATTTATAAGTTTTCAATGATTTCACATAATTTAACCAAGGCTTGTCGAAAACGGACAACTATATAGTATAGCTGTCATACAAAAGTTATGTCTGAAAAAAAGTCTTAGTGAGAAAAACTTTTTTGTTTTAAATGTTATCGCTCCCAACGCTCGTATTTATAATTTTTCAATGATTTTACATAATTTCACCAAAACTTTTTGAAATCGGACAACTATATAGTATAGCTGCCATATAAACTGTCAGGCATATATCGAGCTCCAAGGGTATATAAACTTCGGTCGAGCCGAAGTTAGCTGGCCTCTATTTTTCATTTTTCTTTTTCATTAAAGCAACCTTGCACATGCCAAACGTTGTTCTTGAACTTAAAAACGGTTGCTGTGCCAGAAACAATCAATGCTGTGCCTAAATTAAAACTGCAGAATCGGCATGTGACATAACGTGAAATAATGTCGTCCTTCGGCGTAAGCATTTAGTGGTAAAGTAGAGAGCACACCTAGAGCTGGTTTCAAGATAAAGCCAATTCAAAAGCGATTTGCACGCGACAAAAAGTACAAAAGCAAAACTTAGCGAAATCCGTCGAAACTAAATAGTGCGACTAATTTTAAAATTTTGTTGAATAACTTTACTGAACTTAAGTATTTATTTGATCGAAATATATTCTTTACTTTTTATACCCTTGGAGAGGGTACATAAAGTATATATATTCTTGATCAGCATGACGAGCTGAGTTGATATAGCCATGTCCGTCTGTCCGTCTGTCCGTCCGTCCGTCTGTCCGTTTGTTTCTATGCTATCTCCTCCGTCAGTTTTAAAGCTATCTTAACCAAACTTTGCACGAAGTCTTTTGGTACACATACGCAGCACATTTGTCGGAACCGGCCGGATCGGATGACTATAGCATGCTGCCATAGGAACGATCGGTTGAAAAACAAGTTTTGGTGGGAAAAACTTTTTTGTTTTCAATGCTATCGCTCCCAACGCTCGTATTTTTAAGTTTTTAACGATTTCACATAATTTCACCAAGATTTGTCGAAATCGGACCACTTTATAGTATAGCTGCCATACAAACTGTCAGGCATATATCAAGCTCCAAGGGTATATAAACTTCGGTCGAACCGAAGTTAACTTGCCTCTATTTTTTTTTTAACAAAATCGCATTCGCTACGCGACATTGCGAACGCGACCCTTTTTTCCATCATAATATTAATGTTGGTTTTGTTATAGTGCGAAGCAAAATTTTAGAGTTAATTGCAATCACATAGTTGGTGACTTTTTTTTCCCACTGTATTGGTCCTAGCTCCGTTATTTGTTGACCGATCAAAAATATCCTACTTCATACCAGAATGGTGGGTTTTAGAAGCAATTAAAAAAAAATAGAGGAAAGCTAACTTCGGCTCGACTTTATATACCCTTGGAGCTTGATATATGCCTGACAGTTTGTATGGCAGCTATACTATATGGTTGTCCGATTTCAAATTGTTTTGATGAAATTAAGTAAAATCATTGAAAACTTATAAATACGAGCGTTGGGAGCGATAACATTGAAAACAAAAAAATAGAGGCAAGCTAACTTCGGCTCGACCGAAGTTTATATACCCTTGGAGCTTGATATGTGCCTGACAGTTTGTATGGCAGCTATACTATATAGTAGTCCGATTTCGAAAAATTTGGGTGAAATTATGTAAAATCTGTGAAAACTTATAAATACGGGCGTTGGGAGCGATAACATTGAAAACAAAAAAGTTTTTCTCACTAAGACTTTTTTTCAGACCTAACTTTTGAATGGCAGCTATACTATATAGTTGTCCGATTTCAAAAAATTTTAGTGAAATTATGTGAAATCATTGAAAACTTATAAATACGAGCGTTGGGAGCGATAACATTGAAAACAAAAAAGTTTTTCTCACTAAGACTTTTTTCAGACCTAACTTTTGTATAGCAGCTATACTATATAGTTGTCCGATTTCAAAATGGCTTGGTGAAATTATGTGAAATCACTAAAAACTTATAAATACGAGCGTTGGGAGCGATAACATCGAAAACAAAAAAGTTTTTCTCACTAAAACTAGTTTTTCAACCGATCGTTCCTATGGCAGCTATATGCTATAGTCATCCGATCCGGCCGGTTCCGACAAATGTGCAGCGTATTTATACCAAAAGACTTCGTGCAAAGTTTGGTTACGATAGCTTTAAAACTGACGGAGGAGATAGCATAGAAACAGACGGACGGACAGACGGACGGACAGACGGACAGACGGACAGACGGACATGGCTATATCAACTCAGCTCGTCATGCTGATCAAGAATATATATACTTTATGTGGTCGGAGATGCTTCCTTCTATGCGTTACAAACATCCGGACAATTTTAATATACCCTCTCCAAGGGTATAAAAAGTTTTTCTTACTAAGACTTTTTTTCAGACCTAACTTTTGTATGGCAGCTATACTATATAGTTGTCCGATTTCAACAAGTTTTGGTGAAATTATGTGAAATCATTGAAAACTTATAAATACGAGCGTTGGTAGCGATAGCACTAAAAACAAAAAAGTTTTTCTCACTAAAACTAGTTTTTCACCCGATCGTTCCTATGACAGCTATATGCTATAGTCATCCGATCCGGCCGGTTCCGACAAATGTGCAGCGTATTTGTACCAAAAGACTTCGTGCAAAGTTTGGTTAAGATAGCTATAAAACTGACGGAGGAGATAGCAGACGGACAGTCGGACGAACAGTCGGACGGACAGACGGACAGACAGACGGACATTGCTATATCAACTCAGCTCGTCATGCTGATCAAGAATATATATACTTTATGTGGTCGGAGATGCCTCCTTCCCTGCATTACAAACATCCGCACAATTTCAATATACCCTCTCCAAGGGTATAAAAACGAGAGCGTAAGTTAAAGTCGGCTTTAACCGAATTCGATATACCCGTTACCCATGAAAAACATGTTTAACAGTGTTCCTGCGTTTCTTAGGGTGACCATCCGAAAAGTATGCAACATTTTTATACCCGTTACTCGTAGAGTAAAAAGGGTATACTAAAGTCGTGCAAATGTATGTAACAGGCAGAAGGAATCATTTCTGACTATATAAAGTATATATATTCTTGATCAGCATCAACAGCCGAGTCGATATAGACATGTCCGTCTGTCCGTCCGTCCGTCTGTCTGTATGAACACCTAGATCTCAGAGATGGTAATAGATAGAGGTTTGACATGTATGGGACAAGTGCTTCTTTTATCTGCACCCAGATCAAGTTTGTTTCAAATTTTGGCCACGCTCCCTCCCGCCCTCGCAATTTGGAAAAAACGTTATATCTCCTACAATTTTGAATATAGACGTTTTTACAGATAGTTAGTAATTAGAAAAATGAATCAATTTGCCGAAGAAATGATTAAGATCGGATGAACGGTTCTCAAATTATCAGCAAAAAATTGAACCAAGCACCCATCCCCCTCCCACCCTAAAAAATTTAGCATACTTTTTGGATGGTCACCCTAGGGAACGCAGGAGCACTGTTAAGCATGTTTTCTCATGAGTAACGGGTATATCGAAGTCGGTTAGAGCCGACTTTAACTTACGCTCTCGTTGATTATGGTGGGAGGTGGTTAGCGGGTGGCTTGTTTCACTTTTTTGCTAATAACTTGAGAACCATTCATCCGATCCTTATCATTTCTTCATTTCATTAAGCCCAAGTAATGATTTGGATACACCATCAATTTGAAGGAAGACAACATTTCTTGTGTTTCTTTAGATAGCTTTGCTGAATTCAGCTCTGCTGCAAGGCGCCAATCAAAGAAGTGCTGTTCGAGTCCGCTATATTCCTTATTTGGATAAAATATTTTTAAAAATAGATTTTAAATTAAACAACAATGTTTGGCATCACAAAGGTTACTTCTACGAAAAAGTAAAATAGCGCCAGTATTACACCTTAAAATTTCGAATTTTGGTTTCTCATTGCGGTAACTAGAAATTATTACGAATTTTTTTAGCACTGAGGAACAGAACATTTCCAAAAAAAATTTCCATTTGGTTATGTTCAGTTCAATGTGCATGCTTGGTTATATATATGTTTGTAATGTAAAATGTAAAATTGGCTATACAGATCCAAAGGGGCCAAGCCAAGCTTTTTTCAATCTCTTGGCGTGTGCGCCCTAAATTTTTCGCACAAGAACAAGTGACCTAACGTTTAACGCAGTATCCGAACGGCAAAATTTAAGAATTTGCCTTTTAATGGCTAGTTACTTCACAGCTGGCGCCAATAGCTGGTGAAGGTGACCGTATGTGTAAAGAAAGAAAAAACTTTTATTATTAGATGTTCAGAGGCGGGAGCTATATGATACACTCATCCGATCCGCCTGATGTTAACATTTTTGAAAAGCTTGATAAATATAAAGCGCACTTGGCAAGTTTCAATCAAAAAGCTGTTAAACTGACGTCATGGCAAAGCAATTTTCAAGGGAATCTTTTTATTTGTTTATAACTTCAAAAATGCATAACTTTTAAACAATAAAAGTCGCCATTTTTTTTTAAAAACCCAAATTTTAGTTGTGTTTAGGGCAATCAATTGTGTATCCTTAGAAGCTATATCATTGTGGTTAACACTGAGAAAAAATTATATATAATTTTTAGCAACAACTACTTAATATTATTAAATAATTTAAAAATCTATAAAATTATAATTTGAGTACATACAGTAAAATTCTTTCCATCAATATCAACTTGAGACCTGTCCGATAAACCAAACCTGAGATAACGTTTTTAAAAACCCTTATTTTCCATTTTTTTAGACGCAAAATCAACCAAAGCAGACATTAGTAGTGGATGCGATAAAGAATATGGAAGCCTTCAAAGGTAAATATGGAAACTAAATTATTGAAAAACGAGAAAGGCAAAGCTATCTTCGTCTGTGCCGAAGTTTTGATACACTTGAAAATGCTTGTCTAAACGGTTAGCAATTTCTACCAAACTTCGCAGATATATTTAAAAACATTTAATATTACCCATGACCGTGATTGAGAGCGGTAATCATAGCATGCTTGAGGTAGAGCTATGTACCTGTGGCCTGGAGGACAGCACGCGTTGTATTCCTGCCCAAAGCAGGGAAATGCAGTCACGTGCAACCAAAAGACTACATGCCCATTAGCCTCACATCATTCCTGCTCAAAACAATGGAAAAGCTACTGGACCTTCACATAAGAGAAGGCATGAATATCTTATATTCCTACTTGAAGTTACTTATATTCTTTTTGAAATTTATTGTTACAGTGAAGTTACCTCGATTGTTATTACCTCTAAGCATGAAGTTTGTTTTTGATATTTCTATGAGACCACGAAACGGTCACACTTTGTAATAAATGCATACAATTGAAGACGACGAACAAGAAGCTCGCTTGCTAGAAATTATTAATTCCAATTAAAGTCCGCGATTTACGTTGCAAGTGCCAAGCTGCACGTCTACCTAAACATTTTGGCGCCCCCTGGTTGGACGTGGACGTTGGAGTGGATTTAACAACGCAAGATTTGGAGCTCTCAGTCAGTCGATCTGTGTGGAGTTCCTAACGGAATCCAATGAGTTGCTGTGGACATAATTGTGACCACGCGTTATCATCTCGGAACCTGGTAACCTGCATATGAACGTATATAAATACAACATAAATTGCTGCAAGCGTGTTCTGATCGCTTACCTACATTTCAACATGTGCTTGATCTGATGTACGCATTTGGTTCTATACATACGTTTATACATATGTGAAGTTTGCACGTGTTCAATTGCTTTGTGTTGAAATTGATTATGTTGAAATTGTATATGTGTTATAATTGTGCTGTGTTGAATTGACGTGTGTTGAATTGACGTGTTGAAATTGTTTTGTGTTGAATAGACGTGGAACCGAAAATCACATCTCAATTTATTTTCCTTACTATTCTCACAAACCGAGTATCAAGCCAATCAGGTAAAATTAGTTTTTTGCATGCAGAATTTTTCGGCCATTTTCCTCGTGGGCGGGTTTTTCAAAATTGGGAAAACACGTGTCGAATATTTTGCGTACTATGCTTGCAAACCAAGTTTCAAGTCAATCGGATGAAAAAAAATATTTACCATTCCAACTTTTCCGAGTGGAATTTTCCCGAAAATTGGAACACAGTTTTTGTTGAATTTTCATATAGAGCTTTGAAAATGAGTTTAAATCTGATCGGATATTAAAAACAAAAAAGTTTCAAACAACAGTTTTTCGTGAATTTTCCGACTTTGGGGATATATTTTCCAAAATTTGAAAGTCACTTTTTATGTTTTGTTATGCTTAATTTTGAAAATGAGTATGGCGCTAATCGCTGGCAACTAAAGTTTCGCCCATACAACCTTGACCACCCACTTTTTACCCAGGGAGGGTGAATTTTCGAAAGATTGGTATGCAGTTGTTGATGGATTTTCATATAGATCTTTGCAAATGAGTTTGAACTACAACAGTTTTCTGCGAATTTTCCACATTTCCCGACAGAATTTTCAAAAATCCGTTCTTAGTACTCACTTTCAGCATAAGATAAAACTACTGTGAAAATCTCATCTTCCTATCTTTTCAGGTTTAGGCTGTGCTACACCAGTCAGTAAGTCAATTAGTCAGGTTGAACTCTTTTAGATATAGACTAGCAAATAACCCGTCGCGCTTCGTTGCGCCTTCAACAGTGTAGAACCAACGCACACCCACTTCCCACCCACACACCACCCACTTCCCGCCCTCTTCCCGCCCATCCACTTGCCACCCACATCCCACCCACTTACAAAACAACTTACCACCCACATCACATTCACATTCCACCCACATCCCATCCACTTCCCAGTGGGCATCCCGGCGGTATTTCCACCATCGGAAAATTAAAACACAAATGAATTCTCATTTTGACCTTACAAACTGAGTCTTAAGCCATTAAAAAATCACATTAAAAAATCACAGTACAAATTATTTCGTAATTTGTCTTTACACGACCGTTGGGTCAAATTTTTCAACTTCGGATAATCACATTTCAATTTAATTCACCTACTTTCCTTTCAAACCGAATTTCAAGCCAATCGGATGCCAGCCAATTTTTTCCATGCAGAATTTTCCGGCCATTTTCCTCATGGACGGATTTCGTCGAGTTATTTCGCGTACTATGCTTACAAACCAAGTTTCAAGTCAATCAGATGAAAAATAGCATTTTGCCCATACAAACTTTTCGACGCTTTTCCGACTTTTACGGTTGGAATTTTCCAAAACCCCGCCTTAGTACGCAGTTTCACCACTATCAGAAACTCCTGTCCAAATTTCAGCCCTCTATCTCTTACTGTTTAGGCTGTGCGATGATTGCCAATCAGTCAGTCAGTCAGTGAATCAGGACACTCTTTTATAGATGGGTGGGAGGGGGTGGGCGAGGTACTTTTTTGCTTATAACTTGAGAACCGCTGATCCGATCTTTATCATTTCTTTGGCAAATCGATACATTTTGCTAAATACTAACTATCTTTAGAAGGTACGAAACGTCTATCTTCAAAACTGTAGGAGATATAACGTTTTTTCCGAATTGCGGGGGCGGGAGGGGGCGTGGCATAAAATGAAAATAAACTTGATCTGCCTGCAGCTATAAGAAATATTTGTCCCATACATGTCAAACCTCTATCTCTTACCATCTCCGAGATCTGTTTGTTCATACGGACGGACAGACAGACGGACAGACGGACGGACGGACGGACGGACAGACGGACATGGCTATATCGACTCGGCTGTTGATGCTGATCAAGAAAATATATATATTTTATATATTCGGAAATGATTCCTTCTCCCTGTTACATACTTTTGCACTAACTTATTATGCTCTATGTACCTTCGGTACAGAGTATAAAAAAGATCAAAAGGATATTTCAAAAAGACCCAATGGATATAAAAAAGGGGATCAATTCCAACAGTTAAAATGGATAGTTGTTAAATATCCTATGGATCTTTTAATATTCTTTTTTCGAAAATAAATCGGCTTCGAAAAGATCAAAAAAAGATCCAGTCCAAATGAATTGAACCTACGGATCATCAAAAACTTTAATTTTTTTTCTCAGTGCATCCATCCACATCTCCACTTGCCAACGAAAAGGTGCTTTATTTGGGTAATATGTAAAAACAATACAATTTATGATCTCGTCTTTATTTACAGGTTGTTACCTGTATGAAAAGTATGAAAAAAAGTAAATTTTCTTGAACCCTTCAAAGAAAATACTGAAAAAGTCAGCGGCGAAAAATACGTTACCGTGAGCTTGGTAATTCCATTATCAGTATTGCTACAAAGACGATTGTGCGGTATGCAAATGAAATTAAATGAAGGCCGTTTAGGAAAAGAAGTTTTAATGAAATGTGCTTCTGCTCGTCTCCTCCTCTTCAAAACAATTAAATGCCACGGCTTAAGAAAACATATTTTGAATCTGCGTTGATTGTCAATAATGCTGTCGATGAAACAATCGGCGAAATCAAAAACATCAAACATCAGAACGTATGTAAGTTACCATGTTTATAATAAATGAAACCGAAGTTTGACAATCGATTATTGGCTTGGCTAAGCAGCTAGCCGTGGTTACAGCCGCTATGGAAAAAATGAGATTATCTCTCTTGTACATTTTTGCAATAACATGTAGCTTAAGTTTTTTCAATTTGTGCATATATTTGAATCGATTATGGGCTGATCTATTATGCGCTGACTTTATTAACTTCATAAGAAACTGAGCCTTAACATCCAATATATATTTCTTTTAGGAATCATCATCTAGTAACTCGCGCTCTGAAGACGTAATATTTGAAGGATCAGTATTTGCTGATCCCAATATTGCGATGCTAACTCAACAATTACCAGGATAGGGGAATAAATTATTGGATCTGTATTTAAATTAACCGTTGTTTTCAATGAAACGGGACCGTATTAAGTTCTGCATTACAGAGAAAGACGCATTGTCAGTGCTTTCTGACTTGGCATTGTCATATCCTATTACACCGGGCAGCTCCGTGCCATCGGAATGATTGGCATCGGCTATAAAAAATGTAGATTCTGACACCAGAAGCTGAATGACAGATGTGCACATAACTCAAAGCGTCTTCCTAAAATCTTTGTCTAACGATCAGACGTTTTTAAGTTTCGAAGATTAAACTGAATAAGTTTTTTTATGCTTTGTAGTTCGAATGCACTAGTTCGAAAAATGATGAATTAAAAAAGTAAACACTTGTTTCGTTCCATAAATTTTAGTTTATGAATAAGTTTTCAGAATTTTTTATGTTATATATGAAATAAAAAATAAATATCTTTTGTTAATTTAATAAATCTACATTAAATCTATATATTTTATGCGCAGTCTGATTGTAGCTCTTTTTACGCGTCAAATGCCGCCTCAACTACCTCAAAAGACCTGTTCATTGTTAAGATCCTTGTTTATATTGAAAAATTGATAATATCGATGTTTTTGATATATTTATATCGAAATAATACTTTTTCAATATCGCCAAAAATATCGATATAGAAATTTTTTTGAAATATTCAACAGCCCTAATTTTCTCCCCCAATGTAATCCAAACTCTTCAATTCAAAATCAAAATAATTCTTCGAAGTGTGCAATCTTATTTAGCCCACTGTGCACTATTATCGTCCTCTGTGTTGTTGTAAGCAAAACTTTTGCGGCTGAGGTCGAATGCGGAATTATGTTGCCAGGGACTACGATGAGCTCCCCTTGGCCATTTCTTGTCAGTTCTGTCTCTGTGCTGTTGCTCTTGTTGTTGCATTATCTTAACGTTCATTAGTTTAAGTTTTGTGCATTTCCTGCTGCTGCTTTCTGCTTATTTGTGTGCCAATCTCCCGTCGACATCCTGCAGTTCACTCTCAACTCCAAAGACTTCATTTGTCGCAAAAACTTTTCACACCGTTTCCGGGCCAACTCATCACAAGACCTTTAATTTAAAGTATATTTGGGGACTGTCAATACACTCTGTGAAAAATATCACAATTTAAACTAATACAATCATATTTAATTTTACTATGCCATTTTTATATTAAAATCAACTAAATTACTCTTTGATTTAAATACAAACATATTTAATGACAATTAACAATCGGAGGAATTCGTACTTGCGAGCTTCAAGTGGTCTCATGTTTTTAGGCAGATGGTAGATTCAATTCTATACTAGTAGTGCACTAGCCGCTTGGCTACCAGTGCGAGGAATAGCTCAACCGGTCGAACGAGCCGACATTCCAATTTTGGTCAGACCAAAGTTCCGAGTTCGGATTCTAGTAGAATAATTAAACTTTTTTAAATTTAATTTTATTTAAATGTAGGTTCGGGGCCAAAGGCCAGAACTCAAAGCATGGGGTTAAGATTAATAGAGCAAGAGAGAGTTAGCAGAGAGCAGAGTGAAAGAGAGGAATAAAAGAAGTAGAACAAATAACGATGCAGACCGTCCCGAGAGGGGCCAGAGTTAGTCGCTGCTTGCCGTTTGAAGAAGCCAGCTGTGTTGCGAAATATCGAAGTTGCTACGTTTAAATAAAGAAAAAGTCAACGACGCATTTTATTCATTAAACCAGGGGTGCTTAGAACGAGCTTAAGCTCCATTTACACGACCTGATCGCTCAGCTGAGTTTTCGTCAGACGAAAACTCATCTGATCAAATCAGTTTTGCTTTTACACATGCCTGAAAAGCTCAGATGAGCCAGTTGCAGAACCATTGGTTCATCGGAATCATCTGGTTCATATGAACATTGTGACGTTGCTTTGTTTAAATAGAAGAAGAAGACAAGAAGAATAAAAAGCAAAATGGCGATATGCGTTCTGATGCTTCTTAAGTTGCAATTTATTTTTTGGACTTAAATAAGAATTCACTTGACATACAAGAAACATGACCGATAGCCAAAATTCGATAAGAAATGTATATCGATTGTCAGAAAATGGCAACGCCAGCACACAGCAGTTAGGCAACACTGCATTTCGATAAATGCCAGTCAGATGAGTGCTCAGGCCAAATAGAACCGGTTCTATTTCGCCTGATCGCTCACCTGAGTAGCTTCATGTCTACTCAGACGCCTTTTTTCACGGTCAGAGAGCAAATCAGGCGAAAACTCAGCTGAGCGATCAGGTCGTGTAAATGGAGCTTTACCCGCGCGCCAGAACAATACACATACGCCAAATATATTTCAAGCAATAACAACAAAATGAGATAGAGAGAGAGAACCGATTCTTGTTTGTGTATATGTGTGGTCGTTGCTACGCAAATCATACTCGATAGCGCGACAAGCGTTCAGCCGTACTCATAAGCAATTTGTTGTTGGGTTCGAGTTTGCGAGAGACATCGGAGAGAGAGAAGAGAGACACATATGATGTTGTTGTTGCAGGTCAGAGCGCGACAACAACAAAACACAGAGCAGGCATAAGAATTGTTTTTGTTTTTTGCTGGCTTATGGCATGCGCAAATCGCAGGCTATTCCTTTGCGTAGAACAACAACACATGCGTGTCATGCGCAATAGGCATGAGCGCCCCTGCATTAAACCATTACATACCTACTATTAAATCTTAATATTAATGAACTATTATGCTACTAAATCTCTCTATATATACACTGCCATGCACTTGAATAGGGACAAGCATTTTAAAGCGAATATACAACTATTTGACTGAAACAATCATATTAAATCAAAAGGCAAATATTTTTTAGCATTTAGTACTTCATTCTTTATTGAATTAAACAAAAAAGCTTTTTCAAATTAACGCAGTCTTTTGTTAAACATTTTTTTTTCAACGAGCTCTTCAAAAAAGGCATATCTTTACCATGCACTTGAATAGGGACACAGGTGATTTCATCATTCTGAGTAAAACTCCGCTCAATGAAGCTTATATTTTGACATCATATAAAAGTTTTAAACATAAAAAACTAAATTCGGTGGGCGTTCAAGCACTAACTGACGTAAAAAATGCAAAATAATGGCCTAAAAGGAGTAAAAATTTACTTACAAGCAAATTGATGAAAAAAATTGGAAAAAACCAAAGTGTTGTATGCAATTTTCTTAAAAATCCATCAAATAAAGGGAATAACATGAAAGGCCGCACAAAAAAATTTTTTCGTGTACTGCAGACCATTAAATTGTTCAAAAAGCCTTAAATTTACATGTTTCAGATTTGAAAATTAATTCAAAACTACTATTAAATGAAAGTGTCGATACTGTACGGAGAGTTGTACGTAAAGCTGAACATCTAAAAAGATTAAAACTAAAAAGTAAACCCCCACTTAATACCCAACGGTAAGATCCTCGTCAAGTTTTTGCTCGATATTATATGACTCGGAAGAAGGAATGGCATACCGTGGAATTATCCCTTAAAAAACGCTTCCACTTGTATGGAAAGTGTGTTTTTTTGTGTTATTTTCATGATATTCGATAAGAAGAACACTTTCTGTCCCGTCACCATAGCCCTAAGAAAGGTGTTATGGTACGGCGCGCCGCAACGTGCCATCTTATATTTTATTTTATTATAAATTTCGAGCAATAACTTGACGAAGATCTTTACGTTGGGTATTAAGTGGTGGGCTTTTTTTAAGTTTTAATCTTCTTAGATGTTTAGCTTTACATACAAATCTCCGCACCGTATCGACACTTTAATTTAATAGTAGTTTTGAATTAATTTTCAAAGCTGAACAATGTGAATTTAAGTTTTTTTGAACAATTCGATGCTCTGCAGTACACGAAAAAATTTTTTTGTGCAGCCCTTCATATTATTCCCTTTATTTGATGGGTTTTTAAGAAAATTCCATACAACACTTTTGCTTTTTCAAATTTTTTTTCATCAATTTGCCTGTAAGTAAGTTTTTACTCCTTTTAGGCCATTATTTTGCATTTTTTACGTCAGTTAGTGCTTGAACGCCCACCGAATTTAGTTTTTTATGTTTAAAACTTTTATTTGATGTCAAAATATAAGCTTCATTGAGCGGAGTTTTACTCAGAATGATGAAATCACCTGTGTCCCTATTCAAGTGCATGGTAAAGATATGCCTTTTTTGAAGAGCTCGTTGAAAAAAAATGTTTAACAAAAGACTGCGTTAATTTGAAAAAGCTTTTTTGTTTAATTCAATAAAGAATGAAGTACTAAATGCTAAAAAATATTTGCCTTTTGATTTAATATGATTGTTTCAGTCAAATAGTTGTATATTCGCTTTAAAATGCTTGTCCCTATTCAAGTGCATGGCAGTGTATAAGAGAGTGTCCTGACTGACTGACTGACTGACTGACTGACTGACTGACTGATTGGCAATCATCGCACAGCCCAAACGGTAAGAGATAGAGGGCTGTAATTTTCACAGGAGTTTCTGTTGGTGGTGAAAGTGCGTACTAAGACGGGGTTTTGGAAAATTCCACCCGGAAAAGTCGGAAAAGCGTCGGAAAAGTTTGTATGGGAAAAATGTTATTTTTCGTCCGATTGACTTGAAACTTGGTTTGTAAGCTTAGTACGCGAAATAATTCGACACGTGTTTTCCCGATTTTGGAAAATCCGCCCACGAGGAAAATAGCGGGAAAATTCTGCATAAAAAAAATTAATTTTCATCCGATTGGCTTAAAACTCGGTTTGAAAGGAAAGTAGGTGAAATGAATTGAAATGTGATTTTCCGAAGTTGGAAAATTTGACCCAACGGTCGGAAAATTCCCGGAAAATTCTGCATGCAAAAAACTATTTTTCATCCGATTGGCTTGAAATTCGGTTTGAAAGGAAGGTAGGTGAAATAAATTGAAATGTGAGTTTCCGAAGTTGGAAAATTTGACCCAACGGTCGGAAAATTCCCGGAAAACTCTGCATGAAAAAAACTATTTTTCATCCGATTGTCTTGAAACTCGGTTTGTAAGGACAAAATACGAAATAATTTGAAATGTGATTTTTCAATGTCGGAAAATCCGCCCACGAGGAAAATGGTCGGAAAATTCTGCATGCAAAAAACTATTTTTCATCCGATTGTCTTGAAACTCGGTTTGAAAGGTCAAAATCGGAATTAATTTTTGTTTTTATTTTCCTATGTTGGAAATACCGCCGGGAAGCCCACTGGGATGTGGGTGGAAAGTGGGTGGTAAGTGGATGTAAAGTGTGTGGAATGTAGCGGGAATTGGGAGCGATGTGGGAGGGATGTGGGTGGGATGTGGGCCGGAAATGGCCGGGAAGCGGGTGGTATGTGGGCGGGATAGTGGGTGGGATGTGGGTGGGTTATTGGCGGGAAGTGGGGGGATGAGGGTGGGATGTGAGTGGAATATGAGCGCGATGTGGGCAGTAAGTGGGCGGGAAATTGGCGGGAAGTGGGTGGGATGTGGGCGGGAAATGGACGGTGGAAAGAGGGTGGGATGTGGGTGGTATGTGTGTGGGAAATGGGCGGGAAGCGGGTGGTATGTGGGCGGGAAGTGGGTGGGATGTGGGTGGGATGTGGGCGGGAAATTGGTGGGAATGGGGTGATGAGGGGGGGATGTGAGTGGAATGTGAGCGGGTTGTGGGCGGTAAGTGGGCGGGAAATTGGCGGGAAGTGGAGGGATGAGGTTGGGATATGAGTGGAATGTGAGCGGGATGTGGGCGGGAAATTGGCGGGATGTGGGTGGGACGTGGGTGGGAAATGGGTGGTAAGTGAGTTTGCTTTGTTGTACTATTGAAGGCGCAGCGAAGCGCGACGGGTTATTTGCTAGTCTCTATATATTTAAAAGAGAGTGTCCTGACTGACTGACTGACTGACTGACTGACTGATTGGCAATCATCGCACAGCCCAAACGGTAAGAGATAGAGGGCTGTAATTTTCACAGAAGTTTCCTTTGGTGGTGAAAGTGCGTACTAAGACGGGGTTTTGGAAAATTCCACCCGGAAAAGTCGGAAAAGCGTCGGAAAAGTTTGTATGGGAAAAATGTTATTTTTCATCCGATTGACTTGCAACTTGGTTTGTAAGCTTAGTACGCGAAATAATTCGACACGTGTTTTCCCGATTTTGGAAAATCCGCCCACGAGGAAAATGGTCGGAAAATTCTGCATGCAAAAAACTATTTTTCATCCGATTGGCTTGAAATTTGGTTTGAAAGGAAAGTAGGTGAAATAAATTGAAATGTGATTTTCCGAAGTTGGAAAATTTGACCCAACGGTCGAAAAATTCCCGGAAAATTTTGCATGCAAACAACTATTTTTCATCCGATAGGCTTGAAATTCGGTTTGAAAGGACAAAGTACGAAATAAATTGAAATGTGATTTTTCAATGTCGGAAAATCCGCCCACGAGGAAAATGGTCGGAAAATTCCGCATGCAAACAACTATTTTTCATCCGATTGGCTTGAAGTTCGGTTTGAAAGGACAAAGTACGAAATAAATTGAAATGTGATTTTTCAATGTCGGAAAATCCGCCCACGAGGAAAATGGTCGGAAAATTCTGCATGCAAAAAACTATTTTTCATCCGATTGTCTTGAAACTCGGTTTGAAAGGTCAAAATCGGAATTAATTTTTGTTTTTATATTCCGATGTTGGAAATACCGCCGGGAAGCACACTGGGATGTGGGTGGAAAGTGGGTGGTAAGTGGATGTAAAGTGTGTGGAATGTAGCGGGAATTGGGAGCGATGTGGGTGGGATGTGGGAGGGATGTGGGTGGGATGTGGGCGGGAAATGGGCTGAAAGCGGGTGGTATGTGGGTGGTATGTGAGCGGGAAATTGGCGGGAAGTGGGGGGATGAGGGTGGGATGTGAGTGGAATGTGAGCGGGATGTGGGCGGCAAGTGGGCGGGAAATTGGCGGGAAGTGGGTGAGATGTGGGTGGGATGTGGGCGGGTTGTGGGCGGTAAGTGGGCGGGAAATTGGCGGGAAGTGGGTGGGATGTGGGCGGGAAGTGGACGGCGGAAAGAGGGTAGGAAGTGGGTGGTATGTGGGTGGGATGTGGGCGGGAAACGGGCGGGAAGCGGGTGGTATGATGGCGGGAAGTGGGTGGTATGTGGGCGGGAAATGGGGGGATGAGGGTGGGATGTGAGTGGAATGTGAGCGGGATGTGGGCGGTAAGTGGGTGAGATGTGGGTGATATGTGGGCGGGTTTAGGGCGGTAAGTGGGCGGGAAATTGGCGGGAAGTGGGTAGGATGTGGGCGGGAAGTGGAAGGCGGAAAGAGGGTGGGAGTGCGTGGTATGTGGGTGGGATGTGGGTGGTATGTGGGTGGGATGTGGGCGGGAAAGGGCGGGAAGTGGGTGGTATGTGGGCGGGAAGTGGGTGGGATGTGGGTGGTTTGTGGGCGGGAAGTGGGTGGGATGTGGGTGGGAAATGGGTGGTTAGTGAGTGTGCGTTGTTGTACTATTGAAGGCGCAGCGAAGCGCGACGGGTTATTTGCTAGTCTATATATATAAAAAAGTTCAACCTGACTGACTGACTGACTGGTGACCGTCGCACAGCCTAAACCATAAAAGATAGGAAGATGATATTTTCACATTAGTTTTATCTTATGGTGAAAGTGAGTACTAAGAACGGATTTTGGAAAATTCTGTTGGCAAATGTGGAAAATTCGCGGAAAACGGTTGTATGAAACTTTTTTGTTTTTCATCCGATCAAATTCAAACTCATTTTCAAAGATCTATATGAAAATTCGACAACAACTGCATACCAATCTTCCGGAAAATTCACCCCGCTGGGTGGAAAGTGGGTGGTCAAGGTTGTATGGGCGAAACTTTAGTTGCCAGCGATTAGCGCCAAACTCATTTTCAAAATTACACATAACAAAACATAAGTTGTAAGCATAGTACGCGAAATAGAGATTTTGGAAAATCTGCACAAGAGGAAATTGGCCGGAAAAATCTGAATACAAAAAAGTTTTTATCATGGATTGGCTTGAAACTCGGTTTGTAAGTATAAAATACGAAATAGTTTAAAATGTTATATTCCGAAGTTGGAAAATTTGACCTGACGGTCGAAAAATTCCCGGAAAACTCTGCAAAAAACTATTTTTCATCCGATTGGCTTGAAACTCGGTTTGTAAAGACAAAATACGAAATAATTTGATATGTGATTTTTCAATGTCGGAAAAGCCGCCCAAGAGGAAAATGGCCGGAATATTCTGCATGCAGAAACTATTTTTCATACGATTAGCTTGAAACTCGGATTGTAAGGTCAAAATGAGAATTTATTTTGTTTTTAATTTTCCGATGTTGGAACTATCGCCGGGATGCTCACTGTGAAGTGAATGGGATGTGGGTGGAAAGTTGTTTTGTAAATGGGTGGTAAGTGGATGTAATGTGGGTGAAATGTGGCAGGAAGTGGGAGGGATGTGGGTGGGATGAGGGTTGGATTTTAATGGGAAGTGGGCGGGAAGAGGACGGGAAGATGGCAGGAGGTGTGTGGTATGTGGGTGGCAAGTGGGTGGGATGTAGGTGGGAAGTGGGCGGTAAGTGGGATGTGGGCGGGAAGTGGGTGGGATGTACGGTGGGATGTAGGTGGGAAGTGGGTGGAATGTGGGTGGGATATGGGTGGGATGTGGGCTGATAGTGGGTGGGATGTGGGTGGGATGTGGGTGGGATGTGGGTGGGTTAATGGGTGGGATGGAAATGGGAGGTGGATGGGATGTGGGTGGAGAATGGCGGTATGTGGGTGGGATGTAAATGGTAAGTGATCGGGATTTGGGCGGGAAGAGGGCGGGAAGTATGCGGTATGTTGGTGGTTAGTGGGTGGAATGTGGGTGGGATGTAGGTGCGAAGTGGGCGGGAAGTGGGTGGGATGTGGGGGGGAAGTGGGTGGGATGGAAATGGGAAGTGGATGGAATGTGGGTGGAAAGTGGGCGGAAAGTGGGTGGGATGTGGGCGGTATGTGGGTGGGAAGTGGGTGGGATGTAAATGTGAAGGGGGTGGGATTTGGGCGGGAAGTGTGCGGAATAGTGGGCGGATAGTGGGTGGGATGTGGGCGGGAAGTGGGTGGGATGTAAATGGGAAGTGGATGGGATGTGGTTGGAATATGGGTGGGAAGTGGGCGGAAAGTGGGTGCGAAGTGGGCGGAAAGTGGGTGGGATATGGGCCTGAAGTGGGTGGTAAGTGGGTGTGCGTTGGTTATATACTGTTGAAGGCGCAGCGAAGCGTGACGGGCTATTTGCTAGTAAATATATAAATTACTTAAACTAAAACCTACATAAATCATTGATCTTCAGAGCCCAATTGGTGGTGGCTGCCCCGATGGAATTCCTGCTTTTGATTCAGAACAAACTAATTAGATATAAAAAATGTTTGATTTAATATTTCCACATAACAATAAACAAGGAAGCAAAACTGACTTCGTCTGTTCCGAACTTTTCATACACTTGAAAGAGCTTGTCTCAACGGTTAGCGAAATCGAGCAAACATCGCAGCTCAGTTTTAAACCATTTAATATTAACAATGGCCGTGTTTGGGAGCGCTAATATTGAGAACATAACAGTTTTTGGCACTTAATCCATTTCCAACCGATCATATCTATGGCAGCTACAAGCAGTAGTCATACTGTAATGTACAATCACAACTAAAAACTTTCAACCTCTATTTGTGTCCTAAGAGTTCAAAAGTGTGTATGTTATGGCGAGGGATGTTTTGAGAATTTTCTTGAATGTACTCCAAAAACAACGGAAATGGGACTCCTAGGCCTTTTTATATCCCAATTTGTATAGGTGTTAATATTCACTGACCAAACAAAGCCTAGTCGTTTATCCTTGTCTTTAGATATGGGTTGTCTGTTGAAGATGGAGAGTCGTGTGGGATTTTTGTCTGCGGCTAGCAGAAACAGCCTGTGGGGGGTTCTTTTGACTCTCGCATGCCACAACGCCCATAACATATATAGATAAAAAAATACCTTTTGCCTTTATAGTCTTAAAACCAAAAATTAGAATTTATTAGAATTGTAGAAGAGAGTGAAAAGAAAATGTATGAGATAGCAACCACTACCCTTACTCTTGTTTTATTGTGTTGTCTGTCAGCCGTACCAATTGATTTTCCGTATGTACGATTTGACCGAAAAATCCCTGAGTCTGATGATTACATTTCTGTTCGCTTACCCCATTACTGAAGAAATATTTTTTTTTATACCTTCATGATTTTTTCAGTTTTTATTCATAAAGATCTAACAATATTATTGTTTCCATGACTTTATTCAATTTTAATTAAATGTTAAGCAACAGAATTTATCCTAATATTAAAATAAAGAAATTAATCTACAAAAAAAAATAGCTAAATATGGATTTTGGTATGGTATAGTATAGTATAGTGTCCCAAAAAATCAAAGTCCGTTTTTTTACGCATACCCTCTAAATTTTTTGCTTTTAAGTCAAAACAGTTATAAATAAAATTTTAAGAAGGTAGGACCATGGTAACCCGTGCCGACATACATTGAAACATTTCAGTACTTTCTCCTTTACCTTAACCGATTGCACGATTAATGTGAATTTTCAATTTTGCGTTCCCCATGACCCTGTTCACATTTGCTGAGTTTTGGAGAATTTTTTTTTAAACCATTAAAAACTAACTTAAAATTGTTGTCGTTGTGTGTTGCAAGTACAAAAGTAACCATAAAACGCGAACCGAAGCTTCATTTGAAAAATTGGGAGTGCGATAATGCTTATGCCGGGGTTTTTTTATAGTGTTGTAGTAAGTCAATACAAATTTTCATGTAAAAAGTTTGTCATCAAGTCGGCACGGTTTACGTTCTCCAATCTCAATAATATTTAATTTGTAAGTCAATGAGGTCAAACCGAATAAAAATAGAGGGTACGCGTATTTGATTACGCGAAAACAAAAATTTTTTAAATGTCTTGGAACACCCTAGTACACTCTTTATATTTACGAATTCCATAATTAACGCTGAATGGTAAAAATATTAAACTGTAAATATACAATTTCAAAGCATTTTTCCCTCAGTGTATAAACTCTGCCTTTTTGGTAAGATAAATTTTGTTAAATATTTTTCCAACTTGTGGTTGTGGTGCAGCGGAACATCTAATAAAAAAAACTTGTAGAGTATTCACCAGCCGTCGTTAAAACGTAATTCGTAAATTTATTACACATGTGCTACTGAGCAACCCTATAATTTGGTTGTGATAAGCCCCTTGTTTTTGACAGGCTGTGAATTTTGCTGTTTCTTGATAGTCAAAGCTTAATTCGTGAATATAAATCAAAATAAAATAAGGACAGCTGAAACTTTTCCAATGTCTGCGAAGCTAAACGGACATTTGATTTGAATTTTTTGGAGTGATCGCTTATTTTGAAGACAAAAATTAAAAATTAGTATTTTCTGTCGATACTTTGAATAGTTTTACATTAAATTCTTTACGAACGATTTTTTAAACAAACCCCAGGGCTGCAAAAATGTAGTCATTATACCCTTGCAAAGCGTATTATAATTTTGCCCACACTCAAAAAAAGTTATCATCAAGGTGACGCAATTTAGTCATCAATTTGAATCTATTGAGTATTGAATTCTCTCTTATACTCCAAGTATCAAATTGATATCTTCGAAAGTATTAACATGATAGTTCGAGGATTTTAAATTGATACTATAAAACTTTTTGTATCATTTTGATACTAGCTTTTATTAATTTAATGTTATTTCTTGTCAAGTGTGGAGTATAAATTCGGTTCATTATAAACTGCCATTAATAGCCAAGTTCCACTACCACATATATGTACATCAACAAAAACTGCGGTGATGCTAGTGGTGGAATCATCGAAATATCGATATAAAATTGGGTACTTTAGTTAACATTGAGAAGCTTATGTCAAGTTTCTCGGAAAAACTCTGTTTTTTCGGGGTTAATGCCAACATCATGAACTAATGTTCACCCTTTACATTATCATTTTATTAACTTAACAATTTTTTTGTATGGGAGAATTGTGTCACATCACAGCAACAATTGATGTACAATGTACATATATGTATGTGGCAGTGGAACTAGGCTATAAAATAAAACATAACATTTTATAAATTTTTTTTTTTTTAAACTTCTTCAAAATGTAAATTCAATATTTAAAATAATAAATTTACAAAGTTCGTCACTCGCCATACGGTCTCTCACTGCATGCCTCGTGCCCAAGCAAATGTTGGTTAATGAGAAGTCATTATATTGGTATGCCTCTTGCTGGAACCCGTAAATCAGAGTTCCCAAGCTATAGTCCCTGGGACACGAACATACTCCCCAATTCACACCGAGTGCTTGCCGACGTTATGCATTACTGTGTGTTAGAGAAAGACAAAGTCATATTTACGCCCTCTCTTCTTAGGGAACCCTGTCATTCAGCGGCTTACGTCTTCAGAGCACGCGAAAAACGCCTGCTCTGCAGCTTTCTAGGTTTACAGCCTCTCGCGTTGTATGTTTTCTTGCAAAGCGCTGAAACAGCCACAGCTGCATTGTGACTTGTTATATGTCCTGTCAAAAGAGTTACATTTGTTATTTACATATGATTGCAAAAAACTACGACAACAACATTAGTACTCAGCTGCTTTTTCTTGTAAATATGCTTGAAATCCATTTATTTATCTTCATCACGTCATGTGGGAGAGGGTCCTCCATACCCTTTACTTTTAGCTAAGTAAAGAATTGTTTGCACAAAAATTAAATCACAAAATGTGGCATGTCAATCATCGCCAGCTGCGACGTTCGGCATGTTTAGTTTTAAGCTGGGTATGGAGATACTTGCGAAAAGTGTGCGAAATCGCTGCACATTATTTCGTCGATAGCAAGTGCGAAATAAGTCGCTCATCTCTAGTTGCATATACGCCCACCTCTAATTGTTTTGTTTACAATTTGTGCTTGGAGGGAAAATGGATTTAAATAAACAGCGACGAGTTTTGTTGGCTTGCAATGCTGCAATAATTGCAACAATTGCTCTTTATGAGTTGCAAGAATCGGTTGTGAAGGCAACGAAGAAAAGAAAGTGTTGGGTCAATCCATACCTGCAGGAAAGATCAAAAAAGGGCAGATTTGCTACAGACGCAAGTATTTGTGTCTTTAATAACATATGTGAATTGTAATTAATGCTTGTACATTTAACAGTTCGAAAGCATGGTACAAAATCCCGACGTGTTTTAATGCCTTGTATGGAATAGTGGAGAAGTACTTATTACTCAAACGGGACGTCCGTCCAGACGCCATCCCGCCAAAAGCCAAATTGGCTATGGTTCTAGAGTAAATATACTTTGATTGGTTTTTTTATTTGTGTGTATCAAAAACAAAATGTTCTCCTTTTACTAGATACTTTGCTTCTGGAGACATTAAACGACATTTTAATGCCTTGTATGGAATAGTGGAGAAGTACTTATTACCCAAACGGGACGTCCGTCCAGACGCCATCCCGCCAAAAGCCAAATTGGCTATGGTTCTAGAGTAAATATACTTTGATTGGTTTTTTTATTTGTGTGTATCAAAAACAAAATGTTCTCCTTTTACTAGATACTTTGCTTCTGGAGACATTAAACGACATTTTAATGCCTTGTATGGAATAGTGGAGAAGTACTTATTACCCAAACGGGACGTCCGTCCAGACGCCATCCCGCCAAAAGCCAAATTGGCTATGGTTCTAGAGTAAATATACTTTGATTGGTTTTTTTATTTGTGTGTATCAAAAACAAAATGTTCTCCTTTTACTAGATACTTTGCTTCTGGAGACATTCAACGACATGTTGGCTCTTCATATCGTGTCAGCAAGCAATGGTTGGGGTCCATTATTGACACTGTTTGCTCTGCTCTGGTTACGGAACTCGCCAGTGAAGTACCCAAGTGGACAACAACCAACATGCTTCGAGATGCCAAAGGTTTCTGGGACAATTGGAACTTTCCCAATTGTGTTGGGGCAATCGATGGAAAATACGTAGCAATTAAGGCCCCAGTCAATAGTGGTAGTGCTTTCTACAATTATAAGGTAAGTAATGCTAACGACCAAATATATTAGAATATTATAATTATAATTAATGCTTTATTCTTTCAATATTAGGGCTTCCACTCAATTGCAATTTTGGCGACTTGTGATGCGTCTTATCGGTTTTCTTACATTGATGTTGGTGCGTATGGTAGTGAGGGCGACATGCATGTCTTTGCCCATTCCAGTTTTGGAAAAAGCATATTGGCGGACACTCTGGACTTTCCACCGGATGTCGTCATCAATGGAGTTAAAACGTCGTACTTCATTGTAGGAGACGATGCCTTTCCATTGTGTAAGCGCATCATGAAACCATATGGCAGTCGGAATTTGACCAATGAAGAGCGAATCTTCAATTACAGATTGAGTAGAGCTCGTCGCTGCATTGAAAACGCGTTTGGCATTCTGAGCTCCAAGTGGATGGCTGTACAACGCACACTTCTCTGCGCCCCGGACAGGGCTCAAAAAATTGTTACTGCGTGTTGCCTACTCCACAATTATTTAATGAGGGTCAACAAACAGGATTACGTTAATCTTGCAGATTTGGCAGTGGCCAATCAGAACGCTCTCGGAACGAGCTTTCCTCGAATGCGTGGTCGCGTACAAGATTACCCGAAATTCACCAGAGAGAATCTAAAAGCATTCGTGAATTCAGAAGATGGAGCAGTACCATGGCAAAATGATTATGCTGCATTGCCTGAACGATTGTAAACCTATATATTTGCATAATAAATAAAGCAGAAATAAATTAATGCTTTTGTTGTTTTTTATTTCATAAATATATAAACAGGAATAGGATTATGGAAGTTAAAGGGATTCAGACGCTGATATAAGATCCGTTGTGATCTTCATTTTGATTTTTTCAGCTTTATCCTTTGGCATTGAATTCAATAACTTGTTCCAATATGTAAATTCCGCATGGTGCTCTACCGACACGACCAGGGAACTGCTTTCATCAAACTTTTGGGCAAGGGATTCTTCTTGCTTTGCCAAGAACCCAAGTATGGCATTGGAGGCATTATGGAGCTGCTCCATAATAGGCTCTGGCTTTTCTTGGCGAGATCGCTTTTTCTTCTGGAAGATAAGCCAATGTTAATATATTAGTGATTTCAATCAATCCATATTATCAATACTTACGTATGTATATAAAGGAGTTGATGAAGAGCTATCGTCCATTACTGCCGGCGACGAAGAAGTCCCAAGTCCGACCATTGAGGAATCATCCATCTCATCTATCACAAACAATAAATCGCCTTCGTCTACCATTGATTTTACAGCATTGGTGATCGGCCCAGGGTCCTCATCATCAGCCATCTCGTAGGAAGAGCTATATGTTCTGTAAATCAGTATTAATAAGTATTTCTTGATGTGCATGCCATACACGCACCTTCTTTGAGTCGACAAATCTGGCAAGAATGACATGTGTGGAGCTAACTCCAAATCGCTGCCTCCTTGAGTTGCGATGGGTACGCCACCATCGCTGCCACTCTTAGCGTGCTTGGCGCGGCGATATCTTAAGCTGTCTTTCAATGAAGCCCAAGCAGCTTTGCACTGGTCTCCTACAAAAAACAAACAATTGTCAATTGCATTATTAATCTCAATAATTGCTTATAATAATTACCTTCCTTTCCAAGAGCAGCACCTATATTTTCCCATATACTTTTTGTCATGCCGCTATCAGAATGCTGTTTATGTGAGAGCTCCCACAGCATAGGTTTCTCTTTAATTAACTTAATTAAAGCCACCTTCCCATCCAATGAAAAATTATTAACTCTTTTTTTATGTTTTTTTTTTGTTTTTGCACTCATTTTAAATCACTTTTTTCACTTGTTTGTATGTGTGTGCAGTCGCCCCGCCAAACACTTGCTTGTGTGGAGTCAGCTGATACGAAAAATATGTTTTACATATATTTCAAAGCTGCGAAATCATCACTCATCGCGTGACTAGCGGGTGTCTATCGCGTGACACGTTGACGTCGGGTGGCAACGCTGTGATATCGATATGTCAATTTCGCGCGTGAGCTCCATACCAACTCACGAAACAGCAACCTGCGAAATCAGTGCGAAATCATTTTTTATACACTTGAAAAGTGTATTATAATTTTGCAACGCATAGAAGGAATCATCTCCGACCACATAAAGTATATATATTCTTGATCAGCGTGACGAGCTGAGTCGATTAAGCTTTGTCCGTCCGTCTGTCCGTCTGTCTGTTTCTACGCGAACTAGTTTTATATGGAGTTTGTCATTTCGCGGGTATTTCGCGGGCATCTCCATACCAAGCTTTACAATTCATACATTTTTCGAATTTTCCAACTAAAAGAAAATTTGATTAGTTTGAAATTAATACTTCTGCGCACTAAATTAATATTCTAAGTTTGAAGGTAATTCTTTCAAAGTTTACATTGATACAAAAGAAATGATACCAGTTTCAGCTGAAACTTTGCACAGAGTTTTCTTTTTACTGTACACTGCTAATATGTCGAAACCGACTGGATCGGATGACTATATCTTATAGCTGCCATAGGAACTATCGGTCTAAAAGTGGGTTTTAATGAGAAAAACTTTTTTGTTTTTAATGTTAACGCCTCCCACTTCAGCAATTATTAGTTTTATAAGCTTTTACACAGATTTGGAAGTTTTGGTCAAAATCTAATGACTATATCTTATAGCTGCCATAGAAACTATCAATCGAAAAGTGGCTTATATTTAGAAAAATTGTTAGGCTTAATGCTGGCGATCTTAAACTCTGATATATTAAAACATTTGCAAGGGTATAAAATCTCCGGCAAAGACGAAGTTAGCTTGGCCTTCTAGTTTTTTTCTTTTGTGGTTTGTTGCTGTGACTTAAACTTTTGGAGTTTACCATTTTCGATTTACCATATTACGAGGACTGGTGAATACCGACGTCTATCAGGCCTGTTCCGGTTTTCACTTTCGACAAAAATTGTCGAATTCGAATTCGTTAAATATGCATTGACATAAAAATGATTTGGCTAATCAGATTAAAACGTTTTAACTTCAATCAGTCGTGTAAAGAGTAGGTAGAAACTGTAAGCTTCATACGGATTTCCTTGATTGTTGAATAGAGAAGAGAACATGTAAAAAATTCGAATTCACTTTAGTGAAAATCGGAACATGGCAGTATGTCTTCGTTTCGTTTCCTTTTAAGAGTATCTTGGTTTGTGGCCCTTTGGGCTTGTGCAAAGCAAAACATTTCTTGTTTTTTTTAGGCTCATTAGCAGCGCACTTCCAGTTATATATGAGGCTAATTGTGTGCTTTATTGTGGCCCATGCGAAGACCAGCCAAAAAAACAAGACAATGCTGAACAAAGGACGGTAGATGTTTTGTGCCTTTGGCATGACTACTGTCTGCTTCGGACTTTTTCTTACGGGTATATTGATTTGGTAAAAGATCATAAAATAAAAGCTCGTAGCTAAAATGGCGATAATTTGATCATGGAATGGCACAATTTCTGATATTGCTATCGCTCCCCACGCTTGTATTTAAAAGTTTTTAATGATTTCACATAATTTCACCAAGACTTGTCGAAATCGGACAATTATATAGTATAGCTCCCACACTCAAAAAAAAAAACAGGCCAAATCGCCCTAAAATTTAGAAATTCGACCTAAAAAAGGGGTTGAAGGCGATTCGCCTTGTTTTTAAGAAATTGCATTTCTAAGTGCTTCTTTAAGAAAATGCTTTTCTAAAAAACAGAAAATTGGGTTTTCTAGATTTCAGGGCAATTTTTCTAAAAAAAACTTTGCCAATTTTAGCTGTTAGGTCGATTTAAAATTCCCAAGCGGTTATGGCAGCGTTGGCATGAGGAGGAAGCAGCTGACATTAAAGACTTAAAAAAAGTTTTAAGGGGAGGTAGGGTAGAACCGACCACAGACCAACCCGTGTGTGGTTGTGTTTTTACATCCACCCCGCCCCAACCCTTCGGTTTTTAGGGTTTGTCCCATCCTCCCCCATCACCACCACCACCTCCTCACACCAAACCACTTTTTTCTAAGCTATAGATTGTAATGGTCGATTTGTGTTTAAGCTTGAGTTCTCGGAATTTTATTGAATTAAGCGTTTTGCCTGATTCGAACTAGTGCAAAGGAACTGGTTCATTCATCAAAGTCAGTGCCAAGCCCTTCGAAAGATATTATTAGTAACCCTGCACAGTCAGCTAAGCGGCCATCTTCAACTTCCGCTTTGCTTCGATCTCTCTTTCTCGATCGCCATTGAACCGATTAGACGCATCCTAATTGTGGCTTCGTCCACCGAAATTTAATCCGGCGAGAATTGTGTCATCCTTTGACTGAAAGTGAAAATTTAAGTATATTTGTGAGTGTATTTAGCTGCACAACCAGACGGGATAGCTATTTTAAAACATCAACTGGCCTGTTCGCCAAAATTCGGCTTACAAAATTTTGTTGGTAAGAATTCAATCAAAAAGTCTATTTTCGCCAACTGGTTGACTCCAATGATGATTTATTGAACAGTGTCCATCGCCAGTGGGCGAAGACCGACGTCGTGTGCATTAAACCTGCCCTTGCATCTACTGAACTTGTCCAAGGTAACTATTGACCAGAGGAGTCTCAAAAGGTTGTCTGGTAGAGTATTCTAATTGGTTTTCTTTCCCGAATAGCTCAGTGCCATTCTTCTGCCTAATATATTGCTTCAATGTGTTTTACTTCCTGATTTGGTGACGGAAAGCTGGAAAATGTCTTGTGCCAAGTAAACTTCAATTGGAATCCGCCGACTGGCTCGACCTGTTATAATTATAGTTTAGACCTTGGAATTGGGCTAGCGTGTTGTGCGAATTGTGAGCTAAACTTAGAAGTAACCATCAAAGAAATGTTTAAGCGATCGTAGTGAACTTCCTAGCACGCTCACACCCACATCAACAATATTAATTATAAATAATACCCCTACATTCCTAGATTAGTAAACCCAAAACGGACCTGGTATCCAATTAACATCAACTTGTTAGCTGTTAAGTACATTCAATCCCTTTTTGTAGTAAATAGTGTCGATTTGAAATCATGAAGAATAACCTTGGCGTTTTTGAAAAGTTTAATGAATAACCAGTAATCGTTATGTTTATGTAAGGATGTTTTCGTGGGGCAGCGACATGACTTAAAAGTGTATTGAGCATTCGTCTGAGGGATTCATGATTAAATTTAGCTACCATGAATCAAGGTAGGGAGGGTAAAGACGATGGCCTCTCACATCCATCCGAAAGGGCAAAACAAATAATTTCTTTGAGTTTATTCGAAACATCATCCGACTTTAGTTTCAGTCATTCTTAAACATTGCTTATCTACAATAGTATTATCCTGGGTATTACTCATAAAAGTAAATTTTAGGGACTCTATAATTTTAAAATTGTGTTTGTGATATCTGATTATCTTGATGGCCACGAACCTCCCCAGCCGGCTGACTGCTATCCCAATCAAAGGGTCCCGCCCGGCTACATGCGATCAGATTCTCAGCCATGGTTACTTGTGGTTCCGGCCCTTAGCGATTAGGATTGTTTTCCTAACTTACAGGACTAACCGTAATGGAGTGAAGATAGAAATGACCTACAACCATGGTGAAGCAAAGTTTGCACTCCCTGCATATGCGTTCATTTGCAGGATATAAAATTAATTTAGAAATAAGCGCATTAACAATTTTTGTTTACTTACTTTACTGGGACTTGAACTCCGGATCTCTCCGCGGGACGACGCCTTAGCCCACTCTATTATGTAACGTTCGCGCTTGCTTGTTAGGAGTTTTGATTTTTATAGCTCTTATGCAAAATTTATCGCAGTTCTATTTTTGCATGCGATAAAGCTTTTCTAAGCATCTAAGGTCGCTGGATAAGGAAATTTCTCTCTTTTTCCCAAAGCTGCGCTTTAAGAGAAGCGATCTAAATTTCCCCCTCAGCTCTTACCCGATTTACCCGGTCTGTAAGCTCTGCCTTGAGCCTATATAAACCCTCCGGCGACTGCAAATGGCCTCTTGTCGATCTTCATATATTATTTGGCAAGCATCTTGCTGCCCGAAAGACAAGTGAAAGCCACGTGGGTGAAAAGAAAATTTTAAAATTTATATATCGTAATACCGCAGCAGCAACATATAAGTGGTAAACGAAACCAAGAACCCCAGGCCTACTAGGGTGATTAAGCATCACTTTAATTAATTTTGCTGACTGAAAAAAAAAATCTGGCTGGTAAGTGCAGTTCCGACCCTTTGCCTTATACCAGGCCTATTAGTGACTCCAATTGCACTTCACAGTTTGGAAGTCACTGCTTCCAAGTTCCCCTTGCCCGTGACAGAGAAGCTTCTTAAAGCTGCATTACGGCAGTCTGCATTTCGCACCGACAGCTGAAGCAGCGCCTCTTCGTTCGTCCTGGTTTTATTTGGCCAAAATTGATGGATTGGGATTCTAACCGGAGTTGAAGCCTCCCCAGAGTGTGTGTGGTGTAAATTAAGTGTTATATTCAAAGAAATTAGGTGCATAACCCCTCTCAGCCGTATTTCCATTAATTGTTTTGGCTGAGCTTTTTCTTTTGGGTAAGTAAAAGCAATTCCCCAACCCTCCTAAGCTATATACACCCATATATTAAAACCACACCAAACAACAACAACACATCCATCGTGGAAGGCCTTTCATCACTGGAGCTGCTGTATGTATGTATGTAAGTGAGAAAAACAAACATATTCCCCAATTTTTTTGCGTTAAAAGAAAACAATTAAATAAAACAAGTCCCTTTTGAATTAATTATTCTACAATGATAAAAACGTTAAAGCTAAAAACATAAATATTAAACCAATTTTCAATATGTCAATTTAATTAATCAAAAACCAAAAATAAAAGACTTTCCAATAGTCAGCGAAACAGCTGATCGCAACCCACAAGTAGTTTGGCTTGCCATAGTTTGAAGCCTTATTGAATTTTAAACATTCTTTACACACACCCACACATATATAAGCTTAGTATTATGAATTTTAAAACCTTTGTTTAATTTTGCTACTTATATTCTATTCTTAAACCGAACCTTATTCATATTAATTAATCGTACAGTTGAAGAAGCACTGTGAGCTGAATTATGTTGAACTATTTTTGCCAATGGGCGTTTTAGTCTATTGAAGATCGGTAAAATTGTGCATTTATCCTTAATTAATAATCTCTTAAATAAATAAAATACGAAATGAAGTGCTAAAAATTCTGAATTTTCCTATTGACATGGTGACCTAAAAGTGCAGTTCTGAAGTTTTTCAAGGGGTCCTTCAGTAAATTTTAAATGGAGGCCGTGGTAGGGTAGGGTAAAGACGCGGTTGTCAAATACCAGCTTAGACACCGCCAATGCTGGTTTATTAAGGAGAAGCCTCAGATAAGTTTGAGTAGGAAATATCGGACCTTAGGGTGATAGCTCTTCTAACTGGCCCTCCTGTTATGCCCGGTCGATATATTTTGTTAGAGAGTTTAGCTCTCAGCTTTGTAGTTTCTTGAGGGATCCTCAATTAAAATTGTGATAGCCCGAATCAAGAAGATAGCCAACAACCCCCCCACTGCCGAAAGAGCTACGTATATATATAGGGTCCCGCTCGGCTATACCTTCTTCGATTCACTTGGACATTGTAGTGGACCTGCCTGAGCTCAGCAGCGCTAGCAGCACTACTCCATCCATTACAGCTACTGGTGGTTACAATTATTTGCCTGCGTGGCGACATAACCATAGTTAATAATGTACACTGTTGGTCTAGTTAACATTACATTCGGTTAACAAACATGGAGGACTGGGATCAAGTCCCAGTAGAAGCATACTTTTTCTTTTCATTTTATATATGTTTTTTTTAATGTTTGTTTTTTAATGATTTTTTTTATTTAGCAAAACCTTGAGTAAAAATCATACCTAAGAATTTGTGTGGCGCTCTTGAAGCTTAAGTACTCACATTTGCCACTCAATAAGAAGCAAGAGTCGTGGTCAAGTGGATAAGACATTTGAAAATGTTATGGACTGAAATCCAATCCCCGTAGGAACATACTTTTTTCTCATTAAATGGTTATATTTTTTAATGTTTCTTTTTTTTATCGATTACTTCATGCTGTAACGCTTGTCAAAACAAAACCAAAACTTGCTCAATACTACATCAGTGCAATATATCTAAATTCTTCAGGCATTGCGAATTGACATTAGTGTGTGTAAACAAAGGCCATCACATAGTCGTCTTCGTCGTTAAAACGGAACAGCCAAACTTGTCACTGATCAATGTTACATGCTACCACACAATTTATCCATGTTTGATTTAAATCGGATGACCATAGCATAAAGCTGTCATAGGAACGAAAGGCCGAAAAAGTAGTTCTAGTAAGAAAAACTTTTTTGTTTTTGTAACTTCACACTTTTCAGCTATGAATTAGCAGGGACCGAAAATAAGTCTTATTTTTCTATTTTTGATCTAAAAAATCATTGGTAAAGAATAATCGGACAAACGTTTGGAAAACACCAAAATGATCCTTAGCCAAAGGACTATACAAATCCTGCAAGATTTTTATCTGAGTAATTTTTAGAAGAAAAATCAACTTTTGAGAATTATATTTTGATTTTTATTAATTACTCAAAAAATAATTTATTCATTTGAGGTTTTTATTTAAAATTAAACATCGATCCTTATTTTTTAATTTTTAATCAAGAAGTAAGCATTATTTTTTTATTTTTATTTACTCCTCGAAAAATAAGTGTTTTTTTTTTTTAGTTTTATTTATTAGCTTATTTATTAGTTTTATTTAGTATTTATTAGTTTTATTAATTGCTCAAAAAATTAGTCTTATTTTATGAGTTTTATTTATAACTCAAAAAAAAAGAAGTATTTTTAGTTTTATTTATTACTCAAAAAATAAAACTTATTTTTTGAGTTTTATTTTTTAGGTACTCAAAAAATAAAACTTATTGCTTGAGTTTTATTATTAAAAAAATATATAAAACTCAATTTCAAATATCTCCGTCCCCATGGCACATAGACTTATATATCCTTTTGATTTATGAAAGGCATACCAAAACGAAGAATTTAAAAAAAAATAGAGGCAAGCTAACTTCGGCTCAACCGAAGTTTATATACCCTTGGAGCTTGATATATGCCTGACAGTTTGTATGGCAGCTACACTATATAGTGGTCCGATCTCGACAAATCTTGTTGAAATTATGAAAAAATCATTAAAAACTTATAAATACGAGCGTTGGGAGACATAATCTCTTTCCCAAACGCGGTCATTTGCCTGCCCGTCCTTTGATTGTGAAGGCCAAGTTCTTCTCCAAGAAAGCTGAAGACAAAATCAAGAAGGCCGGTGGTGTCTGCTTGCTGAGAGCCTAAGTTAAGATTCTTCTTCTACTGAAAAACGCAAATGGAATACATTCGACCATCAAAAATGTATTTGTTTTTTAATAAATTTAAAGGAAAAAACAAAAAAGTTTTTCTCACTAAGACTTTTTTTCAGACCTAACTTTTGTATGGCAGCTATACTATATAGTTGTCCGATTTTGACAAGGCTTGGTGAAATTATGTGAAATCACATGTGTGTGCTTTAACGACCTTAATGATAATCAAACCATCAATATTAAGCTGGCTCAAGGTCTCGTTATGCTTGCGCATTACTCCAAACAGGAGGAACACAACACACCACAAGTGAAGCTAGTTGGTCATACAGCTGTTTCAATGGTATCTCTACCATATCATCAGTGAGGAAATCTCTCTCATTAACACAACAGAAAAAGCCAAGCTGGGGAACACATAACGAGACCTTGAGCCAGCTTAATATTGATGGTTTGATTATGTGAAATCATTAAAAACTTATAAGTACGAGCGTTGGGAGCGATTGCATTGAAAACAAAAAAGTTTTTCTCACTAAAACTAGTTTTTCAACCGATCGTCCCTATGGCAGCTATATGTTATAGTCATCCGATCCGGCCGGTTCCGACAAATGTGCAGCCTATTTGTACCAAAAGACTTCGTGCAAAGTTTGGTTAAGATAGCTTTAAAACTGACGGAGGAGATAGCATAGAAACAGACGGACAGACGGACGGACGGACAGACGGACATGGCTATATCAACTCAGCTCGTCATGCTGATCAAGAATATATATACTTTATGTGGTGGAGATTATTCCTTCTATGCGTTGCAAACTTCTGGGCAAAATTATAATACACTTTTCAAGTGTATAAAAAGTCAGAAATTAACAGTGACCGACATCGATATACCCGTTACTCATGAAAAAACATGTTTAACAGTGTTCCTGCGTTCCTTAGGGTAAACATCTGAAAAGTATGCAACACTTTCTTAACTCGGATATTTTTCACATTTTTGCTCATAACTTGAGAACCGCTCATCCGATCTTTATCATTTCTTCGGCAAATCGATTCATTTTGCTAATTACTAACTTTCTCTAGAAGGTACGAATCATCTTCAAAACTGTAAGAGATATAACGTTTTTTCCGAATTGCGGGGGCGAGACGGGGCGTGGCCAAAATTTGAAACAAACTTGATCTGCATGCAGCTAAAAGAAGCATTTGTCCCATACATGTCAAACCTCTGTCTCTTACCATCTCTGAGATCTAGGTGTTCATACAGACAGACGGCAGGACGGACAGACGGACATGTCTATATCGACTCGGCTGTTGATGCTGATCAAGAATATATATACTTTATATGGTCGGAAATGATTCCTTCTGCATCTATATACATTTGCACGACTTTAGTATACTCTTTTTACTCTACGAGTAACGGGTATAAATAGCCCTTTACCAGTCGCTTATCATTCCAGTCCTGCAATATGGCGTAGAAGCATGGACAATGACAGCAGCGGATGAAGCAGCGATTGGCGTGTTTGAACGAAAAATTCTTAGGAGGATTTATGGACCTTTAAAAGTCGGCGAAGATTACCTCATTCGTAATAATGACGAACTGTATGAGCTCTATGGGGACACCTGTCTGGTCAAGCGCATAAAGCAACAGCGGCTGCGCTGGCTAGGACATGTCGCCAGAATGAAGGAAGAAGCTCCAGCAAAAAAGGCGTATAAATCGAAGGCGGTTGACTATGGAAGCGGCAAGAAGGGAAGACCACCACTAAGATGGGACGACCAGGTGCGGGAAGACATTGCAGAACAGAAGCGAAAGGAGATCATTAATCGCAGAGGCCCAGACCGTCAAACGGTTGAGATGGCCAATAAAGAAAAAGAAGAATCATCTTCTTTGGCTTGTTTGATTACTCTTGTTGAGATGATTAAGAAAATCCTTGTCTTTTGGTCGCCAATGGTTCCTTCACTGCGGTATAAGCAAAAGACTTTTATTGTGTGACTGGAAAAATATAAGTCTCTGAATAACTGTTATTGTGGGACAAAATTAAATAAAAATCACAAAATAACTGTTAATTTCTGACTTATTTAATAAAAATCACTTAATAACAGTTAATTTATGGACTTTTAAAATAAAAATTGTAACTGTTACGGTCCCTGCCCAAAACTAGATTTTCGGCATGAAGTTTAGTTGCGCCCATCTTAGCTTTTATAAGCATGCGTACAATTTTGCGAGTTCAGTCCCATATATATTTTGGTGCAGAAGAAAGTCGATATTTGCAGTCGCAAAATTGGAGCCATGATGAAGGAAAAAAAATGTTGATAAAATTATCTTATTCATCCGTTTGCAACAACCCTGCAGATTTTTTATTAACCATGACAGATATTGTAATCAATCAAACCGCATTTACAAAAATGGTGAATGTTGGCTTTAAATTATTTAGTGACCAGAGTAGGCTTAAAATTAGAATTCCGTCTAAGTGAAATGTGATCCAAGTATGCTTTTGTTTTTAATGTCATTGAATCATATAGAAAAGTTAAAGTGGTCAAGCATTTAAAGGCAATTGAAGTCAGTCTTGACTTGACTAGCGCAAGGGACACATCAGTCTCAAAAATTGTTTTTTATTTTTTCTTTCTTTTAAAAATATTTATTTATTTGTGATTTAATTATCTTCAAATTAAAGAACTTGTTAAATTCTTAACTGATATCCCAGTTTTCGCATTGTCATATATCTGGGTTATTCATATAATAGCATGTTATGATTTTTTTTTTATTTAATTTTTTATTTTGGAGCTGTTGTCAAAGAACTAATCCAAAGAATTTTTGAATTCCATGATCTAGGTTAACATCGCACATCGTTCAATTTAAAGGTTTATCTATATATTTTACTTATTTGTTGTCATATTCAAGCGTTTATTTTTTCTTATGCTTGTGTACCTTTCTGATTTGTATCATCTTTTATTATTATATAAATATTTCATTTCATTCATTCATTTTGTTTGTAAATTTTTTTTTAATTCTGTAAAATATTGAAAAATGTCAACAAATTATTTCTTTTTTAAATTTATATTTTGTGTGTGCTAATTTTTTTCACTAAGATTTTGGAAGCTGTTTACTCTAGGACTGTCCAAAGGGTGCAAAGATTATCTTACTTAACATTTTTGAGCTGTTGTAATCACAGTCAAAATGTCAAAAAACATTTTTTTTTCTTTTTTTTTTAAGTTTCTTTTTTATTTTATTTATTCACATTTAATTTTGTGAGCTGTTGCTTGGACTATTTAAAGGGAATTTTATGTTTTTTGAAAAGGCAAGCAATAAAATTGCCGAAACACGTAGGAGAAAAGTGTTTTAACTGTCATGTCATTAAACATTTTCTCTTTTTTTAAAATGTTTCTTTTTTTATTTTATTTATTCACTTTAAATTTTCAATTGGACTGTTCAAAGGGAATTTTATGTTTTATGAAAATGCAGACAATAAAATTGCTGAGACGCGTAGGAGAAAACCTGAGCCAATAAGTGTTTTACCAAAAATAACTCTTCTTTTCACTTTCCAATATTTCTGCCTAGATTACCATACACAACGAGGATGTGCGCATCAATAGTCTGCATGACGAGGTTCAAGTCGCGTGTCAAATGCTTTCCGCTCTACACAATCATGCTGCGTATAAGCGCACCGAATACGATTTGCTGTCTGTGCGTGCAGGGGCATGAGCTGGAGGTAAGTGAACCCCAAAACAATTCAAATTTGAAAAACTTTCTCTAAACTTTGTATCCCCTTTTTCTTTTTGGGATAGATTTTGCAAACTCTGCCCTTCGACAAAGTCAAAATCGATGTCATATCGATACATTTGCTTGAGGATCATGAGGATGTCAGAGATTATGTGCAGAGCATAACAAAGTTCCTAGCGGGCAAGTCCTACAAGTTGCAGCGCGAAATAGGACGAAACTATTTTTATCAGCGTCTGAATGCGGCCCGTCGTACACGCAATGAAGACATTTTGCTCCTGAAGACGCCCTAAATAAAGTGGAACGAAATGACAACGACAAACAACGAAATGAATGAGAATATTAGAAAAAGGAATATTAGGAATTACAGGTTTGCGTTGGCAAGACAGCTTAAAATTTGGGTTAGATGCTCAACATGTTCTTTAATGGATTTTTAAAAAATAAGAATATCGTCCATGTCGACTAAGCAAAAACGGTCTATAAAGGCTCTAAGTATCGTGTTCATAAGTTTTTGAAAGGTTGCAGGAGCATTGCGGAGACCAAATGGCATACTCAAATAGTCGAAATGCCCATTGGCAGTACACAGAAAAAAAAACAGGTCAATATCAATTTGATCTGGGCTGGTTAATTTGATATTTTTACAAATATCATTTTTTATACACTTGAAAAGTGTATTATTATTTTGCCCAGAAGTTTGCAACGCATAGAAGGAATCATCTCCGAACACTTAAAGTATATATATTCTTGATCAGCGTGACGAGCTGAGTCGATTAAGCTTTGTCCGTCCGTCTGTCTGTTTCTACACGAACTAGTCCCTCAGTTTTGAAGCTATCGAGCTGAAATTTTGCACAGAGTCTTCTTTTGTCTGCACGCAGCTAATATGTCGGAACCGACCGGATCGGATAACTACTTCTTATAGCTGCCATACAAATGATCGGTCGAAAAATGGATTTTAATGAGAAAAATTGGTTTTTTCTCTCAATATTACCGCTCTCAATCACGGTCATGGGTAATATTAAATGTTTTTAAGCCGATCTGCGAAGTTTGGTCGAAGTCGCTAACCGTTGAGACAAGCGATTTCAAGTGTATAAAAACTTCGGCACGGACGAAGTTAGCCTTGCCTTTCTCGTTTCATATCATTTTAAAGCTAAAATATAGAGGCAAGCTAACTTCGGCTCGACCTAAGTTTATATACCCTTGGAGCTTGATATATGCCTGACAGTTTGTATGGCAGCTGTACTATATAGTGGTCCGATTTCGAAAAATCTTGTTGATATTATGTAAAACCATTAAAAACTTATAAATACGAGCGTTGGGAGCGATAACATTAAAAACAAAAAAGTTTTTCTCACTAAGACTTTTTTTTAGACCTAACTTTTGTATGGCAGCTATACTATATAGTTGTCCGATTTCGACAAGCCTTGGTGAAATTATGTGAAATCATTAAAATCTTATAAATACGAGCGTTGGAAGCGATAGTATTGAAAACAAAAAAGTTTTTCTTACTAAAACTAGTTTTTTAACCGATCGTTCCTATGGCAGCTATATGCTATAGTCATCCGATCCGGTCGGTTCCGACAAATGTGCAGCGTATTTGTACTAAAAGACTTCGTGCGAAGTTTGGTTAAGATAGCTTTAAAACTGACGGAGGAGATAGCATAGAAACAGACGGACAGACGGACGGACAGTAGAGTTGTGCCGATTTGTTTGAACTAGTTCAAATGAACTAGTCTTTAAAATGAACTAATGAACTAGGTCTTGGTTTTGAACTATAGTTCATTTTTTATACCCTGTACCCATTGAAAATGGGTAAAAGGGGATCATGAAGTTGTGCAAATGTATGTAACAGGGAGAAGGAAACATTTCCGACCCTATAAAGTATATATATTCTTGATCAGCATCAACAGCCGAGTCGATTTAGCCATGTCCGTCTGTCCGTCCGTCCGTCCGTCCGTCTGTCCGTCTGTCCGTCTGTCCGTCCGTCCGTATGAACGCGTCGATCTCCGAGACTATAAGAGATAGAGATACAAATTTTTGCATGTACATAGGTATAGGCCGTACGCAGATCAAGTTTGTTTCAGATTTGCAAAATTTCCCCCCCTCCCCTCTTAAACCGCAAAAAACTGTCAGAGCCACAATTTTAAAGTTACAACATCGTCGCTTAATATATATTTTCTTAGGCCTATAATCTATCTATTCTGAAAAGCACATTGAGATCTGAGCAAAAACACAGAAGTTATTAACGAAACAATTTTTGCACCCCCCTCCCCCACGCTTTGCTAATTACGCATTACGTTCGCTGCTTGCGCCCGCGTTTGTGAGGGCGCGTTTGTGTGTATGTGTGCGTGTGTGTTTGTTTGTGTATGTGTGTGTTTGTCAATTGTACAGGGTATTTTGAAGTCGAGCTAACTCGACTGCAATGGTCTTACTTGTTTGAACTATGCATTTCTCATTTTTTGAACTATAGTTCATTTTTTGAACTTTAGTTCATATTTTGAACTATAGTTCATTTGAACTATAGTTCATTTATTCAAAAAAATAATATAGTTCAATAAATGAACTATAGTTCAAATGAACTATAGTTCATAATTTGACCTATAGTTCATTTTTTTTTACCACTGAAGCAAACTCATTGTCTGATACATGAGATATGAAAATCTAGTGGCCCTGCATTTCATAATGATTTTCTTTGAATTTAACAAGCTATTCACATTAAAACAAGTAAGACCATTGCAGTCGAGTTAGCTCGATTCAAAATACCCTGTAAATTGACAAACACACACATACAAAACAAACACAGCAATACACAAAACGCGCCCTCACACTGGGCGCAAGCGCAAACGTACTGCGTGATAAGCAAAGGTGGGGGAGGGGGTGCAAAATGGTTTCGTTATTGTTTTTGCTCAGATCACAATGTGCTTTTCAGAATAGATAGATTATAGGCCTAAGATAATATATTAAGGACGATGTTGTAACTTTAAAATTGGGCTCTGACAGTTTTGCGGTTTAGGGGGAGGGGGAATTTGCAAATCTGAAACAAACTTGATCGTACGCCCATACCTATACATGCAAAAATGTATCTTATCTTATAGTCTCTGAGACTACGCGTTCTACAGACAGACGGACAGACGGACAACGCGGGACAGACGAAGACGACAGCTAATCGATCGGATGTTGATGCTGATCAAGAATATATACTTATAGGGTCGGAAATGTTTCCTTCCCCTGTACATACATTTGCACAACTTCATAATCCCCTTTTACCCATTTTCAATGGGTACAGGGTATAAAAATAACAAACAGCAGGACTACGAGACTATCATTTCTCAAGGCCAAAGGTGCAAAGGGTTGCCTCCTCCTCGGCACAGATTCTTCCACATTCTGTGTCGCAATGCGCAATTTGTCCTTTACCCAAGAGTCCTGCAAAAGTTTCATTGATCCGCAGGATAAGCTGCTTCAAAACATTTACCCTGGTGGCCATGGGCACCCACGACATTGACACATTACAGGGACCCTTCAGATACGAGGAATTGGCGTCAGAGAGAATCAAACCGCATAGACAAACTCAGGAGATGACATTCGTGGCTCTTCCGTCTTCCAGTGATCTATGGTGCCTATCATGTAGTTCTCTCACTGCTGCCACGGATTTAGCCAAGGCCTAGGTGTTACTTTTATTCCTCTTCGAGCATAGCCAGAAGTTGCCAGTTGGGCTTAAAGTGGTCCAACCAAATGGTAACACTCTCTTATCCAGAGGTAGTCGTACGTGAGGAGAAAATTTCGGTAAATAGCTGACTTTACTAAGAGGATTTACAAGTGAACTATAGTAAATGATAGTTAAAGCAAGTAAGAAAGTCGGTCAAGCCCGACTATAACATACTCTGTACCTGGAGTAGAAGCTGAATGCAATGCTGGTGCTGCGCTCATCTCTAAGTCTTTCTCTCACTCTCACTATCTCTCTCTCTCTCTCTCTTTCTCTCTCTTTAAGATTTTGCAGTGTTAGTTGTAATAGGGTGGGAGGGAGTGGGGGAGGGTGATGTACTTTTTTGCTCATAACTTGAGAACCGCTCATCCGATCTTTATCATTTCTTCGGCAAATCGATACATTTTGCTAATTACCAGGGACCGTAACTGTTATAAGTTTTATAATAAAAATTGAGACTTAACAGTTATTTCATAACTTTAAAAATAAAAACTTTTTTTAACTGTTATTTTATAACTTTTATATAAAAGTTTGTAAATAACAGTTATTTTTAACTTTTATTCAAAAAAGTTGATTTTAAGTGTTATTTGTCAACGTTTATTTTAAAAGTCAAAAATAACTGTTATTTTGCAACGTTTATTTTAAAAGTTGAAAATTAACGTTGATTTGCAATATTGGCCAAGTTAATCAAGCTATCGGGACATTAAGTTGCATACGCACTTACCTTAAGTCCTTCTACCACCATGCTAACTTTGGTTCAGATCGGACTACTGTAGCATATGTCTGTAGTTCAAATCTGCAAGAGTAATTCCGGCTTCGTATGATTACCGGTAAAAATAATAATTTTCATGATGCCACGTTACTTGTTCATACTCATGTGTAAAATTGTAATGGTTTTGGTGCCCAGTATTAATCTGCATTGTGTGGATCGTACGATTATTTTCGTAGCACCAGTAAATATATGAAATAATTAAATAATATTTAGGGGCATCGAAGTTAACTAACAAGTATTTTAAGAATTTCGGGGGACCCATACAAAGTTAAAGTGTGCAAAAGTGGAGTACGCGACTTTCTTCACAGCCCTGTGTAAGTTTTGTTTTTCTTTTGTAAGATTTTAAATTAAGAAAATAAAGGAAAATCAAGTATGAAATCGCTGAAGCCCGTCAGTAATATTACTCTGTACGTGCAGTAGCAGCTTAAAACAGCCCTGCTGCCTTGCTGCCGTAGCGCACATTCCTTGGCTTATAACTTGATTATGGTTTAGTCGATCTTTATCATTCCTTCGCAGATCGGTCGGAGCGTTGTCCGTCTGGCATAATGAAGATTAAAAGAAGTATTACACCAAACTTAAATGCCAATTAAGATGGAAATTCCTTAAGAAACTGCTTTTAAATACCACAAATAACTGCATTACTATGATTTTCATCTTACCGAACCACTTTAAAATACCATGAATGATCAAGGGCGAAGAGAATGGACCAGAGCATACAGAATGTTTTATTAATTTGCGATTAGAAAATACCAAAACGGAACAAAATTAGTAAAGATGCAAAGATATCATCAGGTGCACTATTTTCGCTTGCAACTAAGTACAGAAACCAGCAGCATTTGATTGATATAACAATGCCACGATAATGTTTTATACTCACGTGTAAAATTGTAATGGTTTCGGTGCTCATTAGTAATCTTACTTCAGTGTTGAATTTTCTAGATCGTATTCAAGTTCTAGTATTATTAGTACATCAAGGGTCATCTCAGGATTTAAATTGTCCTTCGATGGTACCTAAGAATTCGCCTTCTTAATTTTGGTTAATTTAAAGAAAATGGTTTGCTTAAGCAGCAATATAAAGATTTGGGGATCATCTTGGACCGCGGTTGTTACGACAATCAATTCGCGGAACTATAATGTGCCGCCATAATTACCATGGATGACCAATAGTAAATAAGTTAGTGAAGATTATGAAGAATGTTTCAAAAAACTTTCCGTGCCTCACAAATCGTTAATTAGCGGAAAAATACCAAAGAGGATCAAGAAATATAATAATGTCAATCAAACTTTACTCACAATCAAATGTGGAAAATCATGCCAAAATCAATGGAAAAGCGCATTTCGCAGCTGGGGGATCTCCATGGTAATAACACCGCTAAATATTTAAGACCCTGGTTTTCAACACCACATATGACCACACATGACTACATATCCATGATTTTGACAATAAAAAAACCCCGAACCATGGATGACCAGTGCTGCAGAACATAGATAAAGCATGAAGAATGTCTCAGTTCTACCATTTATGCGGGTAATTTAGCGCAAGAGCCTGGCAGATGTTGTCCATAAGCCTTATTCAATAATATTTGCAAACGTCATTTACTATGGGTGACGCCAATTCAGACACTTTCTGATATACTTATATATTCCTTTGATATGTGCTCATTGGTCATCCATGGTATTTATCGCTGTTCACTATACTATATAGTAACCTTAATATCGACAAAACCATAATCAAGTTATGAGCCAAGGAATGTGCGCTACGGCAGCAAGGCAGCAGGGCTGTTTTAAGCTGCTACTGCACGTACAGAGTAATATTACTGACGGGCTTCAGCGATTTCATACTTGATTTTCCTTTATTTTCTTAATTTAAAATCTTACAAAAGAAAAACAAAACTTACACAGGGCTGTGAAGAAAGTCGCGTACTCCACTTTTGCACACTTTAACTTTGTATGGGTCCCCGAAATTCTTAAAATACTTGTTAGTTAACTTCGATGCCCCTAAAAGTATTCCTTCCCAATATTATTTAATTATTTCATATATTTACTGGTGCTACGAAAATAATCGTACGATCCACACAATGCAGATTAATACTGGGCACCAAAACCATTACAATTTTACACATGAGTATGAACAAGTAACGTGGCATCATGAAAATGATTATTTTTACCGGTAATCATACGAAGCCGGAATTACTCTTGCAGATTTGAACTACAGACATATGCTACAGTAGTCCGATCTGAACCAAAGTTAGCATGGTGGTAGAAGGACTTAAGGTAAGTGCGTATGCAACTTAATGTCCCGATGGCTTGATTAACTTGGCCAATATTGCAAATCAACGTTTATTTTCAACTTTTAAAATAAACGTTGCAAAATAACAGTTATTTTTTGACTTTTAAAATAAACGTTGACAAATAACACTTAAAATCAACTTTTTTGAATAAAAGTTAAAAATAACTGTTATTTACAAACTTTTATATAAAAGTTATAAAATAACAGTTAAAAAAAGTTTTTATTTTTAAAGTTATGAATAAAAGTTAATGTCCTCATTTCATAGTGCTTGTAAAGACTTGAAAAATGGTACCTTTTTCGTATTTGTAGCTCACTCCCTTCACCGTGATTTTTTTGGTTAAAGTTTAATATCATAACAGTTATTTTCGGTCCCTGCTAATTACTAACTATCTCTAGAAGGTACGAATCGTCTAACTTCAAAACTGTAGAAGATATACCGTTTTTTCCAAATTGCGGGGGCGGAAGGGGGCGTGGCAAAAATTGAAAATAAACTTGATCTGCCTGCAGCTATAAGAAACATTTGTCCCATACATGTCAAACCTCTATCTCTTACCATCTCCGAGATCTGTTTGTTCATACGGACGGACGGACAGACGGACAGACGGACGGACAGACGGACATGGCTATATCGACTCGGCTGTTGATGCTGATCAAGAATATATATACTTTATAGGGTCGGAGATGATTCCTTCTCCCTGTTACATACTTTTGCACAAACTTAATATACTCTATGTACCTTCGGTACAGAGTATAAAAAATGAACTATAGTTCAAATGAGCTATAGCACAAGTTTACAAAAAAAATTTTTGCAACAGGAACTTTGCAACCGTTCCTTATGTATTTTTGGCCGCTGAACTCAGATAAATTGTCCGTTTTCTTCCAGCACGTCAGGTTCACGAGATATTTGCATTAGATAGGTATTCTTACATTTGTTGGTCGTGTGGCCACATTAAGTGTCCTATTCGAACCAACTTTGTTTTAATGTAAGCTGCATTGAATGACGTTAAAGAAAAACCAAACACGAAGTTTTGATTTTGCTGATAAGTTACCAACTTTTGGATTTGAACATTAAAAATGTGGGTTTTTTTGAAAAAATCGTTTTTTTTTTCAAGTTTAAGAAATTCTGTAAATTTTTCTGCTAATATTAAAAATTTTTGAAAAAAATAGTTGGTAGTCGTTTGTTTCTTCTTATTTCAATTATTTTCAGTTTTTCGATTTCATTGCGATTTTAAAAGTTATTGTCCAAAAACCTAAAAAAATTTTGTAATATTTTTACATTTTTTTAACAATATTAAGCCTTAAAATGTCTAAAAATTTTCAAAAATCGATCTTAAATAATTTTTTAATATCCATTCTTTGGTTTAAAAATAACTACCATGTTATTTTCAAGCTACAAGAAATTTTGGCGGTAAATGTTGTCCAAAAAAAGTCGAAAATTTGTATAGTTTTTGGGCTATAACTTCTAAAAAGCGCAATGATATTGGAAAACTGAAAATAATTGAAATAAGAAAAAACAAAAGGCTACCAACTATTTTTTTCTAAGATTTTTAATATTAGCAGAAAAATTTACAGAATTTCTTAAACTTGAAAAAAAAATCGATTTTTTCAAAAAAACCTACATTTTTAATGTTCAAATCCAAAAGTTGGTACCTTATCAGCAAAATCAAAACTTCGTGTTTGGTTTTTCTTTAACGTCATTCAATGCAGCTTACATTAAAACAAAGTTGGTTCGAATAGGACACTTAATGTGGCCACACGACCAACAAATGTAAGAATACCTATCTAATGCAAATATCTCGTGAACCTGACGTGCTGGAAGAAAACGGACAATTTATCTGAGTTCAGCGGCCAAAAATACATAAGGAACGGTTGCAAAGTTCTCTGTTGCAAAAAATTGCCTTTTTTTGTAAACTTGTGTAGTTAACGAAAAAATGAACTATTGAACTAGGTCATTAAAATGAACTAAAATTTCCAACTCTAACGGACGGACAGACGGACATGGCTATTTCAACTCAGCTCGTCATGCTGATCAAGAATATATATACTGTATGTGGTCGGAGATGCTTCCTTCTGTGCGTTACAAACATCCGGACAATTTTAATATACCCTCTCCATTTGGCTAGTGACTTTGCACAGTGGGCGAAAATTGCTTCATTCTGAGTGGGCAAAAAATTAAATACTTTTGGGGGTGATTTCAATTACAATCAACCAAAAATTGCAGGCAATATTGTCAATGCACTATAAATATATAAAGTTTATAAAATATGTATAAAAAATTTAAAAAAATATATATTTTACGGTGTGACGGCACGCGCCAACATCGCGACGTCGACGCAGCGAGTTGCGGCTTATCGCTATATTACTATGTTTTGAGTGTGCGGCAGGCAGAGAAAGACGCAGCATGCAGAGAAAGACGCAGCATGCAGAGAAAGACGCTCGGCAAATATTTTGACGGCACGGGTAAGTGTTTTAAATATAATTACAATGTAGTGTTAAAACAATTAATTTGTGTGCGTAAAGTCATATGTACGTGTAAATAACGCAAAGTTATCTTTTAACCGAGGTGTTTGATTGCGATCAGTAATATTTTAGAAAAGTGCAAGTGCTCGTACATGTACAAAATTACATATGTGTGTATTTCACCACGTATAAAATGTTGAGCCAATTAATTAAATTTGAATACGTATGTACATTCGTTTGCAGAGCGTTTTAGTTTCGGACAAACATGCAAATGTGTGTATATCACCCCGTGCATTGATTCCAGAAAAAAATAGAAGGCACACTTACACACACATATAAACATATTTACATACGCATGCATGCATGGAAGCCCAGTCGGACTTTACGGAACGTGGTTCCAAAAAGAATGCCATCTGGCACTGTTCTTTTTACAAGGAAGAATGCACTACCAATTTTTGCAGTATGAAAAACGCCATGCAATCTGTATGAAAACGGATGCACGTTCCTTTTTGCAGTGGGTTAGAAGGGAAGAAATCTGCATAACATGCAAACGTCCCTTCTAATGGCACGCATGCAGCATCTGTGCTATTAGAACCCAAAATCGGAAGTGGGACCCGAACGATTAACGATCGTTCGTTTTTTGCAAGCATGTTCCTTTGGCAGTATATTGGAAGGCATAAAATCTGCATAACATGCAAACGTCCCTTCTAATAGCACGCATGTAGCACCTGTGCTTTTGGAACCCAAAAAGCGAAATGAGACTCGAACAGAGAATCAGCGAAAAGCAATAGCTAAAAATTTAGAGAACAAAGGGGAACATGAAAAAACACATGGTTTTCAGTGTCGCCATTTATAATTGCCTTCAGTTAGAAATTGACGATTGCAGCGCAATGAATTGAAAATTAAATGTGGCTCTCCAATTATATTTGGTAATGGTAAGTAATTAATTAAATATCTGCTGACATATTAATATGTATTAATATTTACATATATTCTCTTCCTATTTTTCTATTTTATTAGTCTAGGCGAAAGATCGAGGCAACCATTTTGTAGTGCGTAAATAAAGTAAGTAAATACACGAATAATAATATTTCTAAGGCTGCTGGACTGGCCCGACGCATTGACTCCTATCTGAAGGCGACTCCCAAGGGAACCTGATATTTTAAAAAGATGTTTTTTATACACTAAACAATCTACTTACGACACTAAACAATGTATGTATGTATGACGTCCCAATACTGAATTTAATAAAAAATAAATTTATTATGAATTGAAGAAAGATGAATTTTGTGTTTTACTTTATTTTTTAAATAATTTTTCAAATTAGTGTTACGGGTACGTTCCTTTGGAACTGCTTTGGCATGCGATGCTGCATACATTCTAATAGCACTGGTGCAGGATGCCATGCTAAATACGTTCTAGTAGCACACGTTATAAATGCGTTCTTTTTGGAAACCATGCCAGCATGCGTGCAAATACCACTGCCAAGAGAACGCCTTCTGACAGCGTGCAAATGGAAAGTAAAGTTGGAAGGGAGAGCCAAGCGTTTTTACGAAGTTGAACCTACAACAACAACCCATGCAAAAGGCCGTTCTATTAGAACAGTTCCTGCTGCATTCCGCCCCTGTACAAAAGCGAATGGAATATTGCAGGTTTTTGCAACTGCTTCTCAGTGGCAAAAGTTGTATGCCAGATGTGCTTCTAGCATGCAGTCAAGTCCCACTGGGCAAATGCTTGTGTCACATTCATAATCTATTGAATTGACTTACAAATACTGGAATATTACCACTGACCACAGGCAAATTGCTCGGTAAAAAGAAAACTTTACATTTGGATACAATGCAATTTGCTATCAATTATTTTAATATTATATATGTATGAATAATGTGTGTACGTCATTATACATCTAGTTCACAATGAAACATGTGTATACATTTTGTATCATTCTAAATTTCAGACTTTAAAAGGTAAAAATATGTACGAAAGCGATGATGAACTACACAATTTTGTCAAGGAGCAAGAACTTGACTCAAATTGTTATAACAATTTAAAAGGTAAAATTTTTTGTTTTTATTACATACAATTACCATATAATTTTATTGGTTGCCCAAATAATATTTATTTTATTCAAATCTCTATTTCAGAAAGTGGGTTTTCTCAAGAGGTTGAAATACATTAGGGCTGTGGATCTTCCAGGCATCTTTCCAACCCGCGAGCAAGGTGGCCTTCTTGCCGAGTTTGGGGAAAAATTATTCGAGTGGAAGCGAGCAAGCAAGTAAGTATCTGTATGATAAAAAAATACTTACATTTTTAACTGACTTATACATTTGTGTTATACATAGGAAACTTCAAACACATCAGGGTCGTCTTCAGATTATTGCTCGCCTCCCCAAGCAATCCCTAAAACCATTGGTTGGTTTGAAAAGGTAATATATATATTGTTTCATTTTGTAATGTTCATTCACCCATGTTTGATCGCTTACGTGACAGCTACATATTTAATAAGGCATCTTGGTAGTTGCAACAGGAGAATTTGGCCACAACGTTAAGTTTCTTAATTAGATCAGGAATATATGTACGCTGAAACTTCAAATCTTAGTAAAATCTTGGTTGTTTGTCAAAGACCATTTATTTGGCTGATCAATGAATAAAAACTTGCAGTTGTCCTGTAATTGAATAGCACTAGCTTAATGCCAGAAAGATTCATTTTTACTAGACCTATTTTTAAGTGTCGTTTGAATTTTTCTGCAGTCAATTGGTCCCAGCTTAGTTAGGTAGATATTCATAGATTTTCTTCACCGATACCCTTTTTTCTTCTTAAGTAGAAGAAATATAACTACTTCTTTTGGATTTTTAATATTTTTGCTAGGCGTTTTAAAAAGAAACTTGAGTTATTCTTGGTCGTTATTTTCCAACTACTAAACCGAAAAATACTAATTTTATATAATATTTTATTATAATATTTAAAAAAACGTTTCTATGAAAAATGTTTGAAATAGATTTTTGAGTGCTGCAGTACAAACTGTACTAAAAGAGTTATAGGTTTTTAGGTTGAGCACATCTAACATCCAACATCCTGATTTTAAATGCTTAATAACCATTTGCTATGCCAACATTTTTAATTTTTTTTATGTAAAAATGTTAAGTGGATCAATGTCTAATAGGTAAATGCTACAAAGATAGCGAATTCCGCCATGGTAAATATTTATGACTCAGAATGTTAGATGTTAGATGTGCTCAGTGTACAAAGCCTATTAGAAACTATTAGATAGTAGAAAATAGTGTAATTAATGGTTTTTTTTGCAGAACGTTCTGGATATTCTCAGGTTCAGCGAAGTTGGAACTTACATTCTGAACAACTATAACACCAACAAGCAACTTTCTATCGAGAATCGTGAGAAAGTGTTGAACATTATAGCAGAAAGTTTTTATGACCCTGGAACAAGCAGCTACAAAACACCAAGAACAGCACAGATTGAAGATTTTGCTGACCAAATAATTCTGTTATTTCCCAGTGAAAAGAAGGAAATCTTTTTTTTGACCATCCTTATCCTTTATAACGGAAAAGCTAACCCAAGCGGAATTTTGTTCAACAAATTGCACAATTTAAAAAGAAAACGAAACCGCCGCGTTCTACAATAGGTTTTTCAAACAGAAGAAAACGTATCTGATACCTATACCCCCGAAATTGCTGAATTTGTAAAAAAAACTTCAATATTGCAATGGAACAGAAGACGAATGCTCACAGTTATGGAATGATACATATTCCTATCGTAAAAGCCTGCTCTGAAACGAGGGTAGCGACTTAGAATGCATAAATCAAAGAGTTTCCTTTGTTTAAGCAATCTGTTGGATATAAATTTGTAAGTAGTATGATAATAGTTTATATTAGATGTGTTATTTGATGTAGGCTATTCACACTAACCACATTTGATGTGTTGAATCATTTTCTTACAAATGCCGTGTCGAAATTTGATCGTACTGTATTTTCATTTCCTTCTGATAATCAAATATTTAACAAAACTTAATTCTTAAGCTTTTTTAGTAAAAATCTTCCCAGTTATCCAAAAAAACCGTATTTTTGAATTAATTTGTTTCATACATTTGCTAGATAAATTTAATGCTAATGTCGAAAGATCCTGATTGTTTATGATTATGGAGTTAGTGAAAAGCATTTACCTTAACTGTTTTGCAGATTGATTTTGATTTTCAAGAGCTATATCCAAATAAGAAGTATAAATTGACAAATTTATGGGAAGAAACTGTTTGTAAGATGACAACATATTACGAGCTATACCTGAAAGACAAGTATTATAGACAGCTGTTCCTATCAACATTTGGTGCTGCAGTTGATCCTAGTAAGTTTCGTTTACAATTCTGTTTTCAATAAAGTGTGCGTTTAAACAACATTTTTAGCTGTATAAATTTTTCAGATTCAAAGGACTACATTTTCTTTATGTTGCTCAGTTGCATTTTAAAGCCAACAAGCCGGAGCACTTGGAAGGACGGCCAAAAGTCCATTGTACAGAAAGCGACCATACAGGATTCCATTAACAGTTGCGTCATTCATTTAAAATCCATCAACGATTTGCAATATCATAAGGAACAACGAAACAGCAGAGCCCTGGAAATTAAATCCTCCATACAGCCGTATATTATCGTCATAGGCGCTGACACCTTAAATTTGACAGAATTTTACATATGTTTCGGAACTCATATTTTAAAATTTGAGTCGTTTGTCATCGCTTTGGACTTTTGTTTTAAAACATTTCACGTATTTAACTTAAAGTATTCGCAAGAGTCTTTTGATGTATGGAGTTTTCTTCAATTGTACTTTTACGATATTCAAACCGCACACGACTTAAAAAACTCCAGCGTCATTAAGTTAATTCAATTTTTACACCAGTAAAACTTTCCATTTCCAAGATGTAGTGTTTCATATGCCAGAAAGATTTTCCTCAATTGTCATCTTTATATAATCGTTTTAAATTGTTTCACGGACTATCAGAAATAGATATTTACAAATGCACCATTTATGATTGTAAACAATCATTATCAAATTGGTCATCATTTAGACGACATATATTGCGGCATGGTAATATTAAATCTACTGAAACGAGAAATAATATACAAAGTTTTGTTAGCTCCTGTAATACAGAAACCAATTTCCAGAGTTCACAATTAGAAGAAAATCAAGCTTCTACTTTTGCTTCCACTTCTTGTTTTAATGAAAATGCGGAAAATGAAAGCACTTGCGAAATAATTGATGAATCTCTTTTTTCAATGTATCAAGGTCATATTACTTCAATATGCCAAAATACATTAATAGAGCTTCATTCCAAAAACACACTTTGTAGAAAAGATGTATTATTCATACAAGAAAAAATTTAAAGTATAACTGGATCTATAACAGAAGCATTAAGACATTTAATTTTTAAAAGCATTCCTGAAGATCTGAAGTCTGAAGCGGAAAGTTTTTTTGAGTTTTGCTCAGATCCATTTCAAAACTTTGCTCCAGAGCATAGGCTATTTAAAAATTTAATGTTTAAAGATACTTTTGCAAAGCCGACATCATTTACCGTTAATAATGAAATTACTGAGGTTATTAAAAATAACAAGCCAACGTTAGATACCGCAAATGTAAAAGGATGTATTATGCCAGTGGAGTTTCAGATTAAAAAATCCTTCTAGATTCCAAATGTTCTCGATGAAACTTTAAGTAATATGAAAGAACTTCAACGCCCATATTTTTATATCTAGATGGTTTTGAAATTAACAATCCTTTGGTAAGTCATGCTAACGTTGATATGTGGAGTATACTACACTTTCCCTAGTATACCACAACAACTTTTATCAAAGCTAGACTTTATTTTATCGCTGCATATTTCAAGGCAACGCTTAACAAAAAATATGGCAATGACCCATTCCTTAAACCTCTAGTAAATATTTTCAAAAATCTTGAAAAATTTGGAAGTGATATTCATACAAATACAGACATAAAACGCGTTTACTTCGTACTTGGCAATATCCTTGGAGATAACTTGGGACTAAAGGAAATTCTCGGTTTTACCACCTCTTTTAACGCTAACTATTTCTGTCGGTTTTGCACTCGCGCAAAAGATAATATGAGTATGGATTTAATTGCTTACTATAATTATTCAAGAAATATTGAAAACTACGAAAGTGCCGTTACTCAAAACGATGCAAAATGTACAGGCGTTAAAAAAGCTTGTGTATTTAATGAACTACAGTCGTTTCACGCAGCGGAAAATTACATTATCGACATAAGCTGATTTATTTGAAGGTATTTGTAAATACGACATCTCAGAAATTTTATTACATTTTATTTTAAATGAGAACTTATTTACGCTGGAAAATTTCAACTACCGTAAAGAAATGTTCGATTATGGTGAAACCGAAATTGGAAACAAAACTATACCTTTTGACCTAAATCAGCTTAAGAACAGTTCAATGAAAACTTCAGCACGCGAAATGATGAATCTCATTCATTTTTTCACTATTATTATTGGTGATTTGGTTCCTGCCGAGAATGTGGTATGGAAGTTTGCAATTAATTTTGTAAAAATAGTTGATATCCTTCTTCAAAGTGATTTTGATGCAAATGTTTTAAATGACTTGTCAAAACTCATTGAAAGTCATAACAAAAGTTATGTTTTGTTATTTAACAAAAAACTGAAGCCAAAATTTCATTTTCTAAGTCATTACGTTAAGATTATTAAAAAAAGTGGGCCACCAAAACACTTTTGGAGTTTAAGATTTGAAGCAAAACACAGGGAAGCTAAACAATACGCTAGAAATACAACAAGCCGCAAAAACATTGCCTATTCATTAAGTATCAAGGCTTCAATCAAATTCACCAAATTCTTAAAAACCTATGAAAACGGAATGTCCAACTTATATGTTAGGCTAGGTATCGAGAAACTCGAAATTTTTGCGCAGCGGAAATTGTTTGATAATTTCACGAGCCGCTCAGACAATGTAGTGTGACCAGGCAAAAAATTCAGCTGTTGCTTATTTAAGAAATTGGCGGGCTAATAAAAAAAAAATTAAATTAAAGAGTCAAGATTATTGATAAAGAAAGTCACTGGGAGAAATTCAAAGGTCATAGACAATGCCATGGTCAATTTCATGGATGCATCTTTTGTGTGGCTGAAGGTATAAAAAGTGTCCCTTTTTATTGTATTGGCCTGCGTGAGCAGAACTTAACCCCTAAGACATACTGCTATAGCGACAACCCAAAACGCATCGAACGATTAGAATTAGCACATTAAGCCACAGCCAGCTCCATGCATATTAGTTGAATACCTAAAGGTAGCCACAGGAGCGGCTGGAGCAACGGAAACTATCACAGTAAGCCGGAGAAAACACTGCTTCACTGGGCTATGGAGACTGCTAAGGTTCAGTGCTGCTTGGCCGTGGGCTGTGGAGGCTACGGAGGTTTGGACTCGTTTGGTGTGCACATATTGGGCGAATGGCATACCAACCACATCAACGGGAGAGCATACCGAAAAAGATTCTCAGCCACAAGTGATGCAGCGGCCGGAGCTGCCCGTATCAAAACGCTTTTTATTGGCCAGATTCCATAAAAATTGTAACGACACTTTGATCAGCTCCACACGTTTGTCCACCTCGGAGCTCTCCAAATAATGGTAGCTTTGTTTTTTTAGTCTTCTTTGCTTTAACCTTTTTTTATTGCGTGCTCAATTTTCGTAGGTACCTCTGACAATTATCTAACAAGTTTCATAATTTCATGACCCCCTTCGACAATTTATCAGCTGTTTTCAGGAAAACAAGTTGGCAGGTCCATGTTAATTATCGAAGCGAATTTCGAGTGTCTCGGTACTCGCTCAGGAAATGCGCTCTGACAATTTTCGCGAGCGGATTTCCTGAGCTATGTAATTAGATGGGCTCCGCAAAAGTTTCGAGTGTCTCGATACCTAGCTTTATATCGAAACAATATTTGTATGCCATTAAAACATCAGAGTTTGCATACCTCATAAATAATGTAACTGAAAAATTTCAAGATATCTAAATTGTTAATTTAGAATTTCAAGGTCTTACTTATAAGCCAAGTTATTATCTAACAACTAATTTCAATTCAATTTTGGAGTTACAGAAAATTGTTAAAATTCTTATCACTTTTTCAAACAACATTTATCTAATTACTGAAAATTATAATGTCCTATGTTTTAATGAGCATTATCAGTCTTATGAAGTAGGCTCTTCGACTGGCAAGTTTAAGCTTATAAGCATTAATAGTTTTAAGGGTCCTCCTATTCATGTTTACTCTACCTCGCAGGGACAAAAAATGATAAGAATTAAAAAGTTTTAGTAAAAACCAATAAAAATCAACTGCGTGTTTTATTTTTCGATGATTTAAAATATCTTTGCGTTCTTTAAAAAGATCAAGTAATTGAAATATCCCTTTTATCTTAAAAAAGATTAAATTGATATTATGATAATGATATTTAAAAGGATCAACTTGAAAATTGAAAATATTAAATTGATATTACTATAAAAGATATTTTTAAATATCATGTTGATTGTAAAAAATATCAAATTGATCTTTTGAAAAACGATATTTCAAGAAAACAATATAATCTGAAAACAAATTATTTTGATATTTTTAAAATTGATTTTACAGAATATCACTTCGATATGTTCGAAAATATCTGTTTGATATTTTCGAACAGGTCAATTTCAACTGCATCATATCGGCTTTTTATTGATATGAAAAATATAATATTGAGCCCCAGATCATATCATTTTTTTTTTCTGTGTAGAAAATGCCGTCTTTTGAATGTCGTCGATTTGATAGAAGCCTTTAGCGAGATCCAATATAGAGAATGTTTTGCAGCCCCCAAGCTTGTCAAATATTTCGTTAATATTGGGAATGGGGTATTGATCTTCTACAGTTTGCTTATTCATTTTACTATAATCGACGACTATGCGTCATTTCTGTATGTATGAAGCATCTAATTTTTTTCGAATGCCTAATTGCTTCTTGTCTCAGCATTTCTTCTATCTGCCTATTTACTTCATTTTTATAATCTTCGGGATACCTATAGGCTTTTAAATAAATAGGTTTGTCAGTTTTGGTAGCAATCTTGTGTTTTATTTCGCTTGTGAAAGTTAAGTTGTCTTCTCTATCGAAAATATCTTCAAACTTGCTGAGAACAGTGTTCAGTAGCAATTTGGATTTGGAATCGAGATGATCCATGCAAATGGTCTGTCACTTCAGGTTGTTTATGGTTTTAAATTTGTATATACAAATCTAGTGTTTGCATAAGTTTCCTCAGTGTAATTTATAACTCATTTAAACTTTTAGTATATTCCAATTACAGAAATTAGAAAAGGATAATAATTATAATAATATAACAAATTTGTGCGGATTCTTTAAATGAAGGAAATCTACAAAGTCTGTTTACTTTGATAATATTTCCATGGCTTTGACCTCTACGTCGACATTTACTCTCCATTTTGGATGGCAAACTTTTTCGTTAATAATGCTGGAATCCGCTCCAGTATCAATAATGAAACGAGAGCGCAAGTTAAAGTCGGCTCTAACCGACTCGATTCGTTAATAAAAAACATGTTTAACATGTTTCTGCTTCATTAAAAGTATGCAACACTTTTTAAACTCGGCTATTTTTCACATTTTTGCTCATAACTTGAGAACCGCTCATCCGATCCTTATCATTTCTTCGAATCGTCTATCTTTAAAACTGTAGGAGATATAACGTTTTTTTCCGAATTGCGGGGGCGGGAGGTGGCGTGGCCAAAATTTGGAATAAACTTGATCTGCCTGCAAGTTTAAGAAGCATTTGTTCCATACATGTCAAACCTCTATCTCTTACCATCTCTGAGATCTAGGTGTTCATACAGACGGACGGACGGACAGATGGACATGGCTATATCGACTCGGCTGTTGATGCTGATCAAGAATATATATACTTTATATGGTCGGAAATGATTCCTTCTGCCTGTTACATACATTTGCACGAATTAAGTAAACCCTTTTTACTCTTACAGCATAGCAGTGACAATTTTGACCAATCTACAGTTTGGCATATCCATGACTTTTCGAATGTATGTGAAGTGGTTTTGCAAACAGTACAAGAATAAGGAGGGCAGGCCAGTTTCTAGGTGGAGTGCATAGTTCGGTGTGGTGCGGGGCAGTTTAAATATGCGTTTAATAAAGAATCTCTGCAAACGCTCCACCTCCTCATATCGGCAGTGTCCCCAGATTTGAGATGCATAACACATTACTGATCTAGCAGTAGCTTCAAACATTCTAAAATTAGTGCTCGGCGAAATGTGTCTTTTCCCAAAAAAGTTTTTCCACGTGCTATTTATTGCTTTTTTAGAGTCTTGCAGTTTTTCCTGTTTCCAGCTCCACGCCATTTAAGACCCATCTGTCGACCCTTGCACTACGCCCTCTTCCATCTCTCACAATTAAGTCTTTCGTCTTATCCACATTTATCTGTAGACTCCATTGTATGCAATATTCAGAGAGCTTGAAATGGCTTGCAACATATCGGTGGACTCTGCTGGTAGCGCCATATCATCTGCGTACATAAACGCCTTGGTAGTGGAGCCATTTATGTTAACGCCTCCCGGAAGATGGGTGGTAACGTCGTCGACATATAGGAAAAACAGAAGTGGGCTAAGAAGGCATCCGTGCTTTACTTCGGTGTTATTTGGAAACTTGTGTGAAAGCTCTCCATCCCAAACAGCAAAAGTGTTTTCTTCGTACAGGCTTGAAACCATATTTATGAAGCGCGTAGACTTAGCCTTAGCAGTAAACTTCTACGGTTGACGGTACCGAAGGCTGCCTTGAAATCTATAAAACAGATATACAACTTTCGTTTTGCAGAGATTTGGCAATCGCAGTGAGCACAAATACGCTATCGACTGTTGAATATCCTCGTCGAAATCCGAATTGAAACTCGCTAAGGACATTATTTCCAGCTACCCAGTCAGTAAGTCGTCTTAGCAAAATTGAGGCAAACTACTTCATGGCTGCATTTATGCAGGATATACCCCCGTAGTTGGAAGCCGATGTAGGTTCTCCTTTCTTGAAGATTGGGAAAATTATCCTTTCCTAAAAGCCATTTGGAGAGCTGGCTGTTCGCAGGATCCGATTATAAGCCTGTGTTATCATGTCGATGCAGATTGGGGTGGCATTCTTAAAGAATTCGACAGGGATTCGGTCAAGTCCTGGGGCTTTGTTACATTTGGCCGTATTAATGGCCAGACACACTTCCGAATTTGAAATGCAAGCATCAAGGACTTTCACTGTAGTGAACGGGAGCGCATATTCAAATTGGGCTGGATGGTTACTAACAAATAATGTCATTTTGAAGTGTTCAGCGAGACTAGAAGCATCTGCTTGTATCGGATTTTTCGAAGAACTCACGTGATGTAGAGGAATTTAATTTTGAATTTAAAACCGTCATTATTTAAATGTTTAAATAAGTTAAGCCGGTTAGCAGCCCGTGAATTTGAATTAGTTGCCAGCCCGTAGTTTTAGTCGATAAGCATTTTCTGTATCCATTGTATCGCTTGATCGATATATATTTGCGATAAATAATCGCTTGAGTTTTCAGTGTAAAAAAAGCCCGTGAAGAAAAAAGAGCATGAGTGCCGAATTCTTTTGTTAATTTCTAAGTTTAATTTTGTAACCTACATCTAGGTAATAAAACCTCACACCACAGTATAGAAGAGCTGAAGGAGTCGTTCATTTACTATTCTGAACGGGCGGGAGCACCAACATTTTTTATTGCGCTCTTGGTCGAACGAGGAGAGTTCGGCAAGAACTCTCTCTGTCTGATGTGCTGTCCTCACTACAACTGCATTTTGCATTTTCGCATTTTGGGCAAAATGTACATTTTCGCCCATACAATTTAGTATGGCCACAAGAGATGCCAAAAAGTGCTTTTGAAAATGTGCTTCGGAGCCGATGGTACATACAAGAGCTAAGACCAAACTGATTGAGGAATTAGAAATGACGTCACCAAAAGCATCTGATGCTGCAACAGAAAGCAGCGATGATGAAACTCCAAATACACTAAAAATAATAAAGCGTAGGGCACGAGTTGAAGAAAATTCAATGAAACAAGAAATGGCGGGTTTTCTACAACAAATGCAGAAACTTCAGTTGGAAGCGGCTAAAAATCACACGGATCAAATGAATAGATTTGAGGAGAAACTTTCGATGTTAGTAGATGCCGTAGTAGAGTCCAAAATTAAAACTGACCATAACGACAACAATCGTTCTGATTCTGCTGCGGGAAAGATAAATGACGCCAAGAGTGAACCAGACAGTCGCCGTGGCCATGACTCGACTGATTTCGAGGACGATGTACGCGATGAGGAAAGGCCTCGAATGGAACCAACAAGGAAGCTATATGATTTACCGCCCTTTGACGGAACTCCCGAGGCATGGCCTAAGTTCAAGGAAGCGTTTAATATGACAACCAAAGAGTATGGGTATACTGACCTGCAGAATCTGTTACGTTTACAGAAAGCAGCTACAGGAAAAGCTAGGGAAACTGTAGAGTGTCTGGTTATCCATAGCAAAAGTGTGGCCGATGCCATGGAAACGCCTAAAATGAGATTTGGAAGACCGGAGGCACTTGTAAAAAGCCAAATATGCCGCGTGGGAGCAAGTCCTAACATTTCTGAGGGTAAACTAGAGCAGTTTGTGGAATTCACAACTAAGGTGGGCAATTTGACTTCTTTCTTATAGGCAGCCGATGCTAAGCAACATTTGGCGAATCCTATGTTGCTAGAGGAGTTGGTCCTGAAACTGCCAATCAGTCAGCGTATAAATTGGGCAGAATACGCAGACTCTGTGGAAGAATGTATAACTGTAAAACATTTCAACATGTGGCTGAAGAAGCGTGCCAAAATCATCCAGCAATCGTGTTTGATTGATTCTCAAACGGTGGCGGGCACCAATCGAGAAAAAACTAGGTTTTTCCATGCAGATGAGGCCAAGCAAAAGGATGAAGTCACATGTTACAACTGCGGTGGCAAACATCATTTGGATCATTGTGAGAAGTTCGCAAAACTGGACGGCGAACAGAGATGGACAATGTGTGGATTTGTTGTTTGGCCGTTTTCGTTGTTTAATTGTGGTGTAGATTGGGGTTGTTGTTCGGCCGTCTTCCCTTCCTGCAGTCAAAAAATAATTTTGGGCTCAATTTTTCTCCTATACGTATACGCGTTTCGGCAATTATATTGCCTTCTTCAGGGAGTCTGTTTATTTTTTACAAAAACATGAATACAATTAGACATACATACATACATATTTAACCTATTTTTAATTTTTAATTACCTATTTTAGTGGACGTCATTGTTTGTTGTATTGCACTATTGTTTTGTTTCTGTCAGCTGTTTTATTCGTCATGTTTTTGTATTTGTTTGAATTATTATGCTGTTTAAATGTTCCCTTTGTGATCGCCGCTGCATAAATGCAGTTCGTCTGTTCAATGCAGTGGCGGATCTAGGAATTGGCTAAGGGGGGAGGGCTAAGTGCACTCAAAATCACTCAACATTGTTCGGATCTTATTGTGCTTCTCGGAATAGATACATCATCTCATACAAAAAGTCGATATGCTCTGAAGGTAATAAGTTTCCCAAGGTAAAAATAAAGAACTTATTTTTTAGTCATTTTTTTGAACAATTTTTGTCTTACCTCTAGAGTGCAACTGCATTATCATTCACTCTGTGTACCATTGGCACAGAGTATAAAAAGTATTTGGCCAATATATGTATATGCCTTGAGCGATATTACTTATTTTCAGTTTTCCAATATCATTGCGCTCTTAGAAGTTATAGCCCAAAAACTATACACATTTTTGCCTTTTTTTGGACAACATTTACCGCCAAAATTTCTTGTATCTTGAAAATAACATGGAAGTTATTTTTAAACCAAAGAATGGATATTAAAAAGTTACTTAAGATCGATTTTTGTAAATTTTTAGACATTTTAAGGCTTAATATTGTTAAAAAAATGTAAAAAACAAAAGACTACCAACTATTTTTTTCTAAGATTTTTAATATTAGCGGAAAAATTTGCAGAATTTTTAAAAATTGCAAAAAAATCGATTTTTTAAAAAAATAACCACATTTTTAATGTTCAAATCCAAAAATTTGTACCTTATTAGCAAAATCAAAACTTTATGTTTGGTTTTTCTGTAACGTCATTCAATGCAGCTTACATTAAAACAAAGTTGGTTCGTATAGGACACTTAATGTGGACACACGACCAACAAATGTAATGATACCTCGCTTAACACACGTTTATGCAAATTTCTCGTAAGCCTGACGTGCTGGGAGAAAACGGACAATTTATCTGTGTTCAGCAGCCAAAAATACATAAGGAACGGTTGTTGCAAAAGTTGGCCTTTTTTTGTAAGCTTGTGTTATTTCTTGTTTCAAGTAACAATTTAATCACATGGGCGACGTGAGCACAGGCTAATGATATCTGAAGTTCTGGAGTCTGAAGAGTCCTACTGAGTGTCAAAACTGCAGCATTGACGGCAGTAAAAACATGCAAACAGATCAGAAAGTCCGTTTTTCCAATCGCACTTATGAGATTTGCCGCTTCTGATGATGTAATTCTCCAATAATGTATAAAAGCAACTCGGCCAATGTGCACTCGCATTCATGTTTTTCGTGCATACATCAACCATTCTCATCAAGCGACAACTGTTCGTTCAGTGACGCAAGGTGAAGAGCTAATAGGAATTGATTTGAATGAATCCTCCTGCAAACTGTTGTTGAAAATAAGCATCTTATGCTGCTGTGTGGTTTGTAAGCACTAGTCAGCTGATCCGTCAGTTGTTTTGGCAATAATTTTGTCAGTGTTTTGTTGTCGGTTATATTGGGTATAAAGGGTACGCTTATGAATTTCTTTAAGTCTGTGTTTCTCTCCTTGGGTGTTTTGTCGATTAGTTGGCTCGTGGTTTCAGTGATTAGTCTATTTATAAGTTTTTCGGGGTAATTGTTCTTTAAAAGCATTTTCTTAATTTTAATGTAGTTACTGGGTCTATGTTTCTCATCACACACGGTGTACGCTTTCCTGATTATGTTTTTTGCTGTGTTGATTTTCTGGTTTGGTGGATGGTTTGAATTATAGTTTATAATTGGCCTGAAGCCATAGGTTTAGTGTACCAGTTAAATGTTAAAGTCTGATCTTCTCTATTTATTTCCATGTCCAGAAAGGGTAGTTTGTTGTCTTGCTCTCTTTCTACAGTAAATTGTATTCGTCGGTATTGCTTGTTAAGTGTTTCGAAAATTACGTCAATATCTTTGGCCTTTATGACACATATTATGTCATTAACATATTTTGACAAGTGTTTCACTTGTATATCCATAGTGCACAAAGGAGCGCTTTGTTTTAATTGCCTGCGTAAGGGACACCAAAGCTTCAAGTGCAAGGAACTGCACAAATGTGAAGATGAGGGTTGCAAGAGGAAAGTCCACAAATTATTGCACAATGAACAAATGACTGCGGCCAAATCATCAAACAAAATCGAGTCTGAAGTAGCGAGTGCTTTCTCGGGTACAATGTGTCATTATACTGGGTCTGCACTGCTTTTTAAAATATTACGTGTAAGACTTCATGCAAATGGAAAAACAGTTGAATGTTATGCATTTTTTAATGAAGGGTCTGCTGTGTCATTAATGAATGAGAGTCTGGCAAACGAATTGGGCTTAAAGGGACCAAAAGAGAATCTTACGTTTCAATGGTTTGGCAACAAAAGAACAACTGAATTGACAAGCCGTTTCGATCTTGGAATATCGGGAATGAAGGGACATACGATTTATGATTTGAAAGGGGTTAGGACCATAAAGAATTTGCGTTTGCCGAAGCAGACAATAAAAATGGCTGACTTGCACTTTAAATATCGTCATGTTAAAATTATTTCCTTTGAAGATTACAGTGATGCGGTGCCCGAATTATTGATAGGTCTTGACAACGTGCATCTGGGTATGCCAAACAAGGTACGTTCACCTGGCTTGGGTGGACCTGCAGTTATCAAAACCAAGCTTGGTTGGGTGATATATGGAAAGTGCCAAGACAGACGCGAAGATGAAGTTAATGGGTCGTATCTGGGGACCGAGAGTCATGATGACGAGATGGATCATTTGATACGAGACTTTATCACGGACACGGAGATGGGAGTCCGCATTGTCCAGAAACACGTTGAGGGCCGAGAAACAGAGAGGTCCAAGGAGATACTGCAGGCCACAACAAAACGTATCGGAAATCGTTATGAGACGGGCCTGCTTTGGGCAGAAGATGTCATTGCTATGCCAGAGAGTAAAACAATGGCACAGAAAAGACAACTGTCCTTGGAGCGAAAGTTCAAACAAGATCCGGAATACCAAAAACAGTACATGGGTCTTATGAGGGCATATCAAGAAAAAAGATACATGAGACAACTTACGGCCCACGATATTAACGCTGAAACGAAAAGAGAGTGGTATTTACCGCATTTCGGGGTAACAAACCCAAATAAGCCTAATAAGCTGCGAATAGTGTTTGATGCCGCAGCTGAGATAAATGGAGTATCGCTAAACTCAAAACTCATGACAGGGCCAGATGATTGTCAGCCATTATGCACTATCTTGATGAAATTTCGACAAAAACCCATTGGAGTATGTGCCGACATTGTCGAGATGTTTCAACAGGTTTGCATTCGCAAGGAAGACAGGTGTGCACAGCGATTTCTCTGGAGAGAAAATTTGAATGATGAAATGAAAGTTCACGAAATGATGGTGAGGACATTTGGGGCGAAATGCTCCCCAGCGTCGGCACAGTATGTCAAGAATAGGAAAGCGATGGAACATAAGGAACTGCATCCTGGAGCAGCAGAGGCCATCGTTAGAAACCAATATGTTGATGACTTCGTACATTGTTACTCAGATGAGGATGAAGCCATAAGGATTACAAAACATGTCATATCGATTCATAAACAGGGCGGCTTTGAATTAAAGAGATTGGTTTCTAATTCAAAAACTTGCAGCGATATGTTCGCTGACGATTTGACAAACGGAATTGTAAATTTGGACAGAAACGATGCCTCGCTGTGCCAAAAGGTTCTTGGTATGCACTGGTATACACAAAGCGACGAATTTGGGTTTATGTTAACATTTGGCAAAATTGACAAAGCAGTACTTAACGAAAATAGAGTTCCCACAAAACGAGATGTTCTTCGTATTGCCATGTCTATCTTTGATCCGTTTGGTCTGGCAGCCGAGTACTCACTGATGGCCAAATTGTTGTTGCAATCCATTTGGAGAAAGAAAACGGATTGGGATCAGCGGGTAGATGAAGAGGATGCAGTCAAATGGAAGAATTGGCTTCGGCAGTTGAAAGGTGTGGAACACTTTCGAGTCCCTAGATGTTATGGCTCCAATTTTTGCAAAGAAGAGGTCGAGCTTCATTTATTTTCGGATGCCAGTGAGACAGCATATGCAGCAGTTGGCTACTAGCGAATAAAGGTGGAAACGCACTGGGAAATTAGATTCGTCATGGGCAAGACAAAATGTGCACCAATGAAATTGTCTACCGTTCCCAGATTGGAATTGCAATCAGCTGTGATGGCGACACGGCTGCGAAAGGCTATACTGGATGGGCATGATGTGCGTCCGCACCGTGTATATATGTGGTCCGATTCTAAAACGGTGATAGCATTGATTAATTCAGACCACAGGAAATATAAGCCGTACGTAGCGCACCGGATCAACGAAATCCTTGAAGGATCAAACATTAAGAAATGGCACTGGGTATCGGGAAAGGAGAATCCGGCAGACGTTGGAACGAAGTTGAGGAAGGAATCGCGTCAGTCATTCTGGATAAAGGGTCCTCACTTTTTGATACACGACGATGAGAATTGGTTGCCAGGGAAAAAAGATGCGCTGTTAACGGATCTGGAACTGCGACCTTAATTTATTGGGGTTGTAACAAAAACAACAGAACAAATTTTTCTTGGATTCTCGACACTTGTGAGACTCGTCAGAGTTGTCGCTTGGATTTTGCGAATTTTTAAAAGAAAATCCCAGCGTAAAAGCTATTTGAGTGTGGACGAGATTGAAAAGGCTGAAATGGTAGTATGTCGCGTTGTACAATCCGAAGAGTATGGCGATGAAATGGAGATGTTGTCCAAAGGCCAAAAGATCGAAAGGAGCAGCAAATTGTGGAATCTGTCTCCGGATTTGGATGAGAATGGATTGATAAGAATGTGTGGGCGAATTGATAATGCTAAAGCTGTTGGTTTGGGTACCAGACGGCCAATTATTTTGCCTCAGAAGAACTATGTGACGAAGCTTGTCATCACACACTATCATTTAAAATGGAAACACCAGAATGAAAATACTATTGTATCAGAGATTCGTCGTCGATTTTGGATTCCGCATCTGCACAACAACAAATTGATAAATTTAACCACGGGAAAATAGCGGATGCACTGGCTACTGACAAGATTGAGTGGTTGTTCAACTGTCCATTGAATCCGCATGCAGGAGGCTGTTGGGAGCGCCTCGTCCGTAGTGTAAAGAGGGCCATGGGGCATGCCTTACTGAAAACTAATCTGAAAGAAAGTGTACTTTATAGCCTGAGAATATTGTTAATGCGCGCCCGCTTACTCACATAGCTCTTGATAGTCCGCCATAGTGGAGGCAGAATTTAAAAATAATTTGACGTGCACCAGCTTTTTTTTTTAATGTATTTTAAACTCAACGGCCGGACAATTAGTCGTTACGGGTATCGGGTACTAGTCGGTTATCGGTATCGATTATCAAACCTATCGGCTTCGCGCATGTGTGAGGGAGTCAGCTGATCCTCAAAGTTTTCTCCAGTAAGGGTAAGAGCACATTTGAGTGATTTTCCGCTTTCCTTGCTTTTTCTTTTCTTTGCGCAAAAAAAATTACAAATTGGCAAATAAATAATTGTCATTTAAAAGTGACGACGACGTTGTTGCTCCTGTCCAGCATCACCAAAAGTGCAGTGTAGCGGCTCCACGGGTACGTGTTGAGGATTTCGCTGCTAGATACACAAACTCTACTGTTGGTAGGGGTTTAAAGCTCTTCTTTGTCAAATTCTTCTCTGTAAATGTCAGAATTAATTCGGTGGCCAAGCGAACCATTGTATTGGTCACTCTAGAAGGCTTTTGGTCTCTTGAGTCCAATTGAAACTTCATTAGAAGTTACTAATGTCTGCAATTCATTGTGTAATCATTGATATTATTGGTAAACATTAAAAGGAATAAATTAATTTCAATTTATTTCTATTTAGGCAAATTTCGAATTTTTGTCAGTTGGCGCTTGATTTTGATAGTGATGACCACTTCGTCAACTAGCCAAAAAATGGTCGACTATCGAATAGAAACTATCGAAGAATCGAAATTGTATGTACATTTTGCCCAAAATGCAAATTGCAGTTGTAGTGAGCACAGTACATTACTTGTTTTTACAGACAAACAAGGGCGTAGCCCTTTTATTTTTATAATAATTTTATAATTTTATTATTAATTATTTTTTATAAGCAATTGTCATTCAAACCAGCAGGTTCCAACAAATGTGCAGCGTATTTGTATGCAAAGACTTCGTGCAAAAGTTTAGTTAAGATAGCCCTAGGAAATAGCATGGAACATCCGGACGGACAGGCGGATTTGACTTAAACGCCTCCGCTGTTAATGCTGATCAGGAATATGTATACTTTTAGTTTTCGGTGCAACCGCGACACAGGTTTCTTATGTTTTTGTAAGCACTCGATTCGTTTGCAACTGATAGTTGAACACATGTACGACACCCAACCAGACCCCGGCCGAGACACACCTCAAAACAAGGCGGGTCATTCATTGTACTAGGTAAAACGTACTTCAGACCTACTCGTGCAATACATATGGCAACGGTCGCCTGCACTTGTATCAATCAACAGCCGTGTCAGTATCAGGTTAAGCAACAATGCCGTGACCTGCAGGTCCTGGAGTCAAACGGTGCACTAAGAAAAATTATTTTAGACTTGTTAATTCTTTTTGTGCCCTCAAAGCAGGGTGAAGGAGTGTTAGCATTGTGATGGTGTGAGAAAATTTGTTGGTGTCTGAATTTTCCATCGAAACGTCCAGTTTGAATATAAACTGAGTAAGTTCCACTTTTTTGTACCCAGTTGAAAGAAGCTGAGCTTAAGGGAGCCTTGTTTCTTGTTATTCCAGCTAGTTTTTCTTTCTCTGTATGGAAAGCCAACTACAGGAGCAAAGAAAAAGAAAAATCGTAAAAAGGCTAGTCGGAAACGAAAGCTGCATGTGCAAAATGTCCGCATAGTCGTCCTCAGCATATTCAGCATCCTCCTACCTCTCGATGCGGCTGCACTTAACAGAGTTGGATTCAGTTTTCCTCTGTCCAATAGCCTTACTTGGCTGGCTTATGCAAGCAGTTAACTGAAATTGGCAGGCTTTGCCTTTTTGTGCCGAAGCTCTCTCCCTGTCTATTACATGCCCTTTTTGCTGTCTTGGGCTTGTCAACTGGCTTGCTGGCGATGTGTTTGCAAATGAGATTTTCAGTATTCTGACAGTCGACATAACAGTTTTTTTATATTTCATTGCATTTCCATTGGAATGAATTATGTGGGCGCTGACTTTTGTGCGCCGCAAGCGTTGAGACAGTCGCTGGCTTCAAAACAGTGTTTTTCGTCGATTGTGAGTAAAAGTAAATGCATTTGTTAAATTAGATTATGCGGCCCAAGACGCTTGACCACAGGCTTCCTGCTCTCTTGCCAATTAAATGTTTCCCGAACCACGTCAATTACAACGAGTTCGACTGTCGCCGACCATAAATTTTTGATTGCCTTTGTATGTAGCTAGCGGATGCCCTGAAAAATTGCATTTCGTTTTGCGCTTCTTTTTTTTGCCGACTGAATTTCACGCCTCGTTGCTCTGCGGTCTGGATGCCCCGCCGTCCCCACACAATGCACACATTTCAATAATTGTGCAGCAACTGGAAGCGATTATGCAATTTCATCAGACCAAAAGACACAGTGCCACATTGAGATAGAGTACTAAGCTCAAAAAATGAAGAGAAGAAGGCAAAGCTGAACAATGTTGGCGACTGAGGAATAATTTGATTTTTCCTCGGAGCACACTAAATTAAAATACCAAAACTACAACCCTGCTAAAATGTTAACAACAGATAAAACGGTTAAATAGACAAAGCCGAGCTTTTCTGCTTCTAGGCTTATGTGTTGTTATACCATTGCTGAGGGTAGACTAGAATTATTCAGTTGTCTGCAAGGCCCATATGACAAATTTCGATCACTTATAATATAATTCTGAATATTGCTGGGCCTTACATTTTTTTAAGAGCTCATTGGCTTTATGTCCGTATTTAAATTTTAATAACAATAAATTCAAAACGCTGACTATAAAATTTAACAAGTTCAAGCTTTCCTCAGAGTGTTTACAATTTCTTTTTCTTCTGTTTCCTCCTGTTTCTGAAATTTCGTCGCAGCTATCCAGTTTTTCAATTTATATTTTATTGGCTGGCAGGACGTCGCAATTAGGAAGACATCTATATCTATGTTATTAAGGCTAAGGCTAAAAATGACTAACAGTTTTTTTCATCTATATACAAAGCCTTAGTCAGTTATTTTTGAAGAATTCCCAACATGACTCATGGTGATAAAAATAAAAAATATTTGGCTTTACTCAGCCCATAGGGCTACAAGCCGAGCTTCTCTCAATCTCTTGGCATGTGTGCTTATAGTTTTCGAACAAAAGTAATTGACCTACTGTTTAACGCCGAGTCCGCACTGCAAAGTTTGAGGTGTTTTTTCATGGCTAGATGAAAACGAGTCTCTTGAGCACTTCCACGTAAAACTTGGCGTTGATTAATCCATATAAAAAATTGGCGTCTTCTTTCCTTATAAAAATTAAACAGGGCCCTAAAAATTAGGTTTGCGGTCGTATATTATTTCTTCTTTTGAGGACCTATTTCATTTTGAAATTTTATTTAGAAAATAATGCCCCAAAAAAGGAAATAACGCCCCAAATTTGATAAAAAATTTGTGTTATTTGTCTTCTATATAATAATCATTGAACAACTTTGGGAGATGTGTAGAGCAAATTTTAAAATTTTACCTTCAATATAACATAATTCCAAATCAAAAAATGTTGTACACGTCATTTGTATTTTGCTATTGCTTCTAGGCTATATGGTTAAATCGCATAAAAATTTTAATGTTGTCTTAATTATTTGACATTTGACTAAAAGAAATTACATATTTTTGTAGAACATAACCGAAAAGGGCACAGCAGAATAAACATACAAAAACTGCCCCCACTCCGATCAGCACCAAATTGATATATGTTGTTACCATCAATGAGAAACTCACTCTCCTAAACTTGTAGTCTTCTTATCGCTATTGGAGTAGAGTTATGAGGGCGGAAAGGTAAAACAAAAAACTCGTTTATCTTAAGAACCGCTTAACCGATTTGAATGGGTTAAATATATGTTATAAGTGTGCACCATAGAATTCAGAAAACTATTTTTGCACATTTTTATTACCAATTCTTAGGCACCAAAAATATTATTAAAACTTTCAAATAATTTTTTCGAGGTGTAAATCGATTTCAACTCTTATAGTTTTTTGCTGGTTTTTTCAATAAGAAGTCCTTAACAATATAAAATTTTTGCATTGACATCGGGAATCATCTTCATAGTGAATACCAACAAAACATGTGAATAGTTTTACAAAAATATACTTTATAATATTGAGCACACTGTAACTACACTGAGAAAAAAAATCAATCTAAAATCTAGATTGAAAATTTCTTTTTTGAGACACTTGCAATCTTATAAAAACAAGATTGAAAAACCTTGAAAAAAGATTTAAAATCTTAAAAACAAGATTTATCATCTTGCAACTTATCAACCATCTACAGTTTTCTGTAAAGCTTCAGTAAAAAAAAACTTTATGATATACGTAACAAGATTTATTTTGTTTAAAAAGAAATAAAAGAAAAAATAAAAAAAAAACAACTCGCCCCTCCTGGGACTCGAACCACAACCTTTTCGCTCCAATGAAGCTTTTGCCATCGACTTAACTATCACGGCTGTTTATGTACATTTTTTTGCGCAGACAGTTGCAGTATAAGAGCTCAGCTAGCAGAAAGCATTGTCGTCATGAGTTATTATACTGCGACTGGTGGCGCCTTACAAATGATGCCAAGCAGCCGAGCGGTCTGAGTGGCGATGCAGTGTGGTCAATCACTCCGAGGTACTCAGTTCAAGTCCCAGTACCAGCGAATTAATAATTAACATTTATATAAGTTTTTCAGAAACAACAAATTGTTAATAACTAAAGCAAACACAACAAAAAAATATGCAAAAAAAAAAATAAGAAATGCTTAATATAATTTTTTTTTTGTCTGTTGTCATCTTAAAGTCGAGTATAAACGATCTTTATCCAAGATTAGTGAATTAAGATTAAAATTGAGAATATAACGTTGGGTTAAGATTAAATGGTCTTAGTCGAATTCTGACACCGTTTCTCTTTGATTCAAGATTATAATCTTGATTTTAGATTGATTTTTTTCTCAGTGTACTCACACATAATTGACAGAAAATTTCCCCTTTCAAGTTGATTTACAGTGTGCCTAATATGTATAAAATATTAATGAAAAGTGCTAACGTAACGTTTAATTACACTGTTCAACAGTGAAAAGTATCCAGAGCATCGTTAACTAATTCCAACGTGCCTACTCATGCTGATTACGAGATGGTATGTCAAAGTCATATCTTAGTTTCCGTTTCCAAGATATTCGCGAAAAACTAAATTTCCGACTTTTTGCCGTTCTATAATTTTTGTAGGCCACACTAAGCAATAATTGCTTGTTTTATGAAGCTTCTAGGATGGTACACACATCAATTCAACTGAGAAAAATCAAACACGCCATATAACTATTGCCAATGGTATCGAAATTGGCCTTCAAAGTCAAATTTTACTTGATTTATAGCAATTTCGTCAAACTAAACCATTTGCCTCAAGCCATTATATTTGTCGGACATTTATTGGCTCCATACCACCATATAGTTCAACATATGCACTAATTATGGTAATTTTTTTGGCAATTTTGTCATGACCACAAGCAAAGTTACAGCCAATAATATCCGAAAATTAAGATTTAAATTTATGGGTGGCAAACTAGATTCCCACCCCAAATTTTTATAGCAGTTTTAAAAAGGCAACTTGATACAGCATTGGCTTAACTAAATATTTAATGTAATGTAAAATGACAACATTTATGGATTGCTACAATTGCTACAATTGCTAAATACAAAAATAAATGCACAAAAAACAGAGAAATCTCATTAAAATGTAGACGACCAGTATAAACTGTTTCCCAAAAATGTTCTCCTGCATTCTGGAGAAATGCGCACTCCCACCCCGTGACAAGTAACCAGAAGTAACCGACAATGCTACAAAAATGCAGCACACCGCAAAAACACAATAACTCATTCAAAAACCAATTTGTTTCCGGCCTGTTTCCCCAGAGAATTAATTATGATATCAGCATAACAATTTGCATAACCTCAAAATGAACGGCAGACATGCACGCCCGCAAACCCACGCCCCCTCACACAATGTCAGGCAAAGAGGCACAAACGAAATAAAGCTCGTTTTTCCCAAATGCCATATCGGCGCAGCAGAGCCAACGGCCAACCCTAACACTATGTATGTAAATATGTATGCGCAATGCGCATATGCATGAACAGTCCGGGATAATACAATGTAAAAATTCATGATGCTGGTTTCGTAATACCCTACCGGAAGAACCCTGACTTCTCTTCATTCCCTATCACCTGTGCAGTGGAGCGTTTCTCATTCGATAGAAAAACGAGAAGGCCAAGCTAGTTTCGACCGATAGTTCCTACGTAAGCTATAATAGATAGTCATCCGATCCGGTCGGTTCCGATATATTAGCAGTGCAAAGTTTCAGCTCGATAGCTTTAAAACTGAGAGACAAGTTGGCGCAGAAACAGACGGACGAACAAAGCTCAATCGACACAGCTCGGGTACAAAAATATTGAAATTTGTATTCTCAACCGGCCAAACTAACTTTTTCTAAAATAAATTGGGCCGCTGATCACGAAAATCGCCATATAATTCTACCTACCAAAAAAATTATATCGACGCGTTATCGACTCGGCTGTTGATGCTGATCAAGAATATATTTACTTTATATGGTCGGAAATGATTCCTTCTGCTTGTTAAGCTCCATTTACACGATCTGATCGCTCAGATGAGTCTTCGTCAGACGAAAACTTATCTGATAAACTCAGTTTTGCTTTTACACATGCCTGAGAAGCTCAGATGAGCCAGTTGCAGAACCATTGGTTCAACGGAATCATCTCATTCATATGAACATTGTTACGTTGCTTTGTTTAAATAGAAGAAGAAGACAAGAAGAATAAAAAAGCAAAAGAACGAAATGCGTTCTTAAGTTGCAATTTTTTTTTTTTTTGATTAAATAAGACATACAAGAAACTTGACCGATAGCCAAAATTCGATAAGAAATGTATATCGATTGTCAGAAAATGGCAACGCCAGCACACTGCAGTTAGGCAACACTGTAACTCGATAAATGCCACTCAGATGAGTGCTCAGGCCAAAAAGAACCGGTTCTATTTCGTCTGATCGCTCATCTGAGTAGCTTCATATCTACTCATACGCATTTTTAAACGGTCAGACAGCAAATCAGACGAAAACTCAGATGCGTGATCAGGTCGTGTAAATAGAGCTTTACATGCATTTGCGCGATTTTAGTATACCCTTTTTACTCTACGAGTAACGGGTATAAAAACTCGATTTTTTGCTCCAAAATAAAATTTTTTATTGTTTTTTCTACTTAAGAATCGCACTTGTGTGAAGAAAATAAGATATTGGGAAGGAAAAAAGTGTAACACGTACCGTAGATAAATCAAATTGAGTAGAGGAACTAACAGTCAAATTTAAGTATTTTGTGTGTTCACAAAAAATAAATTTGAATTTTTCTACCCTTTTTGATCAGCTTCTGAAGGGAGGGAAAAGCCAGAGAAACAAACAATTAGGAAAGTCGGTCAAGCCCGAGGCGAAAATTGAAAATAAACTTGATCTGCCTGCCAGTATAAGAAACATTTGTCCCATACATGTCAAAACTCTATCTCTTACCATCTCTAAGATCTGTTTGTTCATACGGACGGAAGGACAGACAGACAGACAGATAATAGTGGATTTCCTAAAAGTGATTTGCTTTTGATTTGCTTTCGATTTGATTTCGCGAAATAGCTGATCACAGCTGCTCCATACAAAATGAGCAGTGTGCCCAGAAAATGTAAGGAAAGTAAGGTAATACTAATTGATTTCGCGAAATCAGCCTCGAAGCTGATTTCGATTTGCTTTCGTTTTAATGGGACTGTGCTTCTATAAGAATTTGGTCACACTTGGCCTTTGTATACACATGATTATGGAGAACTTTGTAAGATGTTTGTGTATTTTTTGTCATGTATCTTAAATTTAAACATTAACTTATTCCTTAAGGATATTTGCGGCAGAACATCAAAGCCTCGGTGGGCTGTAGAGTTCTTAGAACTGGTCCTTGAACAAATAAAAGACACTCCCGAGTCGCTGGAGGTAATATTCTATTACTTTCTTAATAAATACTTTTACAACATTTTAATTCAATTGCATTGCAGAAACCAACAGCAAGTCCGACACTTTCAAGGAGGTAAACCACGTAGCCCTTAAAAATAAAATGCGTGGCTTCAGGACACAGTACCTACACTCATAAAAATCTAGAACGAATAATATGAGTACGAACGCTTGAAAAAAAATCTGGTCGCACTTGAATTTTCAACAATTTCGCTCTTGGAATCAAGACAAATTCATTCTCAATGTGGTTCTATAGGCAAGGGGAGTGAGGAAACGCAAACTTTGAGAGAATAACGTTGCCGCGCTCTTTCAAAGAGAGACAGCGCATGCGCAGTTTGTCATTGTCATTTGACCGTGCCGCGCCGATAATTATGTTAAAGTTGAACATTAAGATTGGGCAAAAGTAAGTGATTAAACGTCTGTATAATATAATAAAAATGTTTAAAAAATCACAAAAAAAAAACAAAATGAAATAAAAATAAAAAAAAAAAAAAAAGAAAAAAAAAATAATTGCTGCTACGGGGACTTGATCCACGGTCGAGTTGTTGCGGCTGGCCAAATACCAACCGCGCTGCCTTATAAATATGCTTTCGCCGCTGCTTGTAGATTAGCAAACAACATTACGTCGGTCTAACGAGTTGTCCCGAGGTCTCTGTCGTGTTTGTCAAACCCAAACCCCCACCCCCTTCAATTAATATTTTTAGTCTTTTATTTTGAGAATTATTCGTACTTGGATCAAGTACTGAAACTCTTGAGTCAAGAATGTCGGGATCAAAAATTCACTCTTGGATCAAGAATATTGCTCCTGGATCAAGAATTTTCACTCTTACCCTACTTTTGAGAACGAATGCTCTTGATTCAAGAGTGAAATTCTCTATTTTTTCTCTGAGTGTAAATGCCGTGCACTGGCGGAACAACACGGGAGCCGGGCTGCTAACTGAAGGAAATGATCGCTCTGTAGCTGGTACGAACGTAACAATAACTACAACCACAATCTGATAATAAATTTTCCGTATTTTAGACTATATGGAAAAGTTGTGCCCAAATTTTGACCTCATGGACCAAATTTATGGCCAGCGGAAAAACATTGAGCCGCAAGGAGTGATCGAATCGGGAGAATGCGATGTGCTTGAAGGCTATGAGGAACTGTGCGAAATGCACCAAAGCCTGGAAGCGTCACAAGATTCCGATTTCTTGGAGGAATCCCGAGCAAGTTCTTCGAGCCGGTCATGGCGAGCGTCTTCGGAACCAATCTTTACAAAGCGTTCTCAAAAAAAAGATTCCTTGCTGACGGTAGTGGCCAGCATGCAAGAGCAGAAATGCCAAGTGGACCAACGACTTGTGGACTTAGAAATGGAGAAACTAGCTTGGGAAAAGGAAAAATACGAACGAGGAAACAATTTAATTGATGTGGAGCGAGAAAAGCTGGCATGGGAAAAAGAAAGGTTCGAAAAGGAAAAGGTTGAAGGAAAAAAAGGAGCTAAAGGCTATGGAGCTAGAAAATGCAAGCCAAGCTATGCAACTGGAGCATGTAAGGAAACTTGAAGAACAAGAAATAGAAAAGGAAATTAAAATGTTCGAAATGAAACTTAAATACAAAAATAATCAATAGTTTATAAGAGTTTATTAATTGTTAAGGAAATGAAACATGATATTCAATTAAAAGTTTTATTTTATATTCATTAATCGAATAATCGTTTTGCGCTCCTCATCTCCATCCACTGATGGTGGTCCTTGGCCAGCGTCATCTTCATAAAGTTCTTCAGCACATTGTGAACTTAGATCCACCTCAAAAGTGTCATCGCTGCTCCATTATAATGTTGTGCAATATGACACACATCCCTGTTGTCATCCCTAATCATAAGTTTCAGTTCTTTCAAACTGCTGAACCGCTCCTTAAGCAAAGCAAAGCAGTGCTCTATGCGGATACGATAGCTGCTAAATATGCGATTGTAAGCTTTCCTGGATTTCGTTGAAAGCACTTTAGAGCTAGACCGAAAGGGTGTTAGCACTGATAAGATGATTAGATGATAACTTGTATGCACTGTCTCTTGCTATCCACTGCAAGTTACCAAAATAAGATTTGCTCTTTGTATGCAAAGCACAGTTTTGAAATATTCTGCTGTCATGGACACTTCCTGGCCATCCAACAACCAAATGACGGATTATTTTCCTCCTATCGCATGTAGCTTGAACCTTCAAACTGTATTTTTCTTCCTAGAGAAATAAGCTTCTGGATCTTGCTGTAGTCTCTCAGCCAGCTTTATCTCCGTGCCATCGACATAACCAATGCATTCCGGCAATTCATTTTTTGACTCTGCTGCAAGCAGTTGACGCTCAGCAGAATTGGGCCATCGAATATAATTGTTTGAAAGCCGTAAGATTGCTTGGAATACTCTTCTTGTAATTCTTAGGATAGTACTACCGTCACCAATCCCAAAAAATGCAGCAGTTTTTACAATGGAGGCTCCTTCGCCACTGGACCCAAGCCGAAACAAGATTTGGCAAAACTTGGGTGATAAACCGTGCATATTTTGGGACAGAATGCTTCACATTTGGAATGCCATATCGGTAGATATCGTTTTGGATGCAGTACATTATAAGTTCATTTATAATTTGATTTTGTCTTTTCCCGGATCGTTCTGTAACAAAGTATACGACATTAAAAACCTTAAATAAAGTAAAATTACAGCGTACCCTTGTATAAGTGGGAATATTCAGAGTTCACATATTCAAGCAACAAGTTTTGCTTTATATGCTTGAATAACACAGTGCAACAAATTTCAACTTTTTTAAAAACTACCATGCAACACTATGCGGAATCGATAGTGCTACCCGAACTGAGTAAAACCATTTCAGCGTTTGGCTAGATTGGTAGCACTTTTTTTTTATGGACCCTCAAAGTTTTTGAAATTGGGTGTGATAACAAAAAAAAGGTGTCATCAGATTTGGGAATACAGCTCATTCAGTTTTAGTGATAGCTGCAAACAGTCTTCGGCAAAGTTGTAGCTGACAGTCCGCAGAATAAATTTTTCTTACAAAGATTTTCAAAAAAAATTATATTTTCCGGGAGTTTTTCTTAAAAAACTTTTTTGAAAAATCTATTTTTTTTACTTTTTCGAGTATAACTTTTAAAAAATCAAAATTTTTGGCATACATTCTTTGGGAAAAATGAAGCTTTTGAGATAACAAACATCTGTTCTGAACAAGGTTTTACAATCTGAACACTTCCACATCCTCTAAATCGGCCTCAAAAGTGTGTATTTCCAATAAAAATCACTTTTTTGTTATCATTCTTCATTATGTTCTCAGGTTTTTTTACCAAAATAGCAGCTAATTAATTTGTTCAAGCTGTTAGAGCAAAACACTACGCGTTTTACTTGTTGTAGTCCATGAATAAAGAAAAAAATAATTTTTTGGACGGTATTTTGAAAATTCTCCAATTTATTATTATTTTATTATATTATTATGTTATTGTTATTGTTGTTATTATAATTATGTTATTATTTTAACAAGCTTATACATTTTTTAACAAACTGAGATCATGTTAGAGTTAATCTTTTTATTTTATTTTAATTTATTGTATTTTATTATAAATTATTATTAAAAATATTAAATATTAACTCTAATATGATCTCAGCTTGTTAAAAAATGTATTAGCTTGTTAAAATAATAACATAATTATAATAACAACAATAACAATAACATAATAATATAATAAAATAATAATAAATTGGAGAATTTTCAAAATACCGTCCAAAAAATTATTTTTTTCTTTATTCATGGACTACAACAAGTAAAACGCGTAGTGTTTTGCTCTAACAGCTTGAACAAATTAATTAGCTGCTATTTTGGTAAAAAAAACTTGAGAACATAATGAAGAATGATAACAAAAAGTGATTTTTATTGGAAATACACTTTTTTGAGGCCGATTTAGAGGATGTGGAAGTGTTCAGATTGTAAAACCTTGTTCAGAACAGATGTTTGTTATCTCAAAAGCTTAATTTTTCCCAAAGAATGTATGCCAAAAATTTTGATTTTTTAAAAGTTATACTCGAAAAAGTAAAAAAAATAGATTTTTGAAAAAAGTTTTTTAAGAAAAACTCCCGGAAAATATAATTTTTTTGAAAATCTTTGTAAGAAAAATTTATTCTGCGGACTGTCAGCTACAACTTTGCCGAAGACTGTTTGCAGCTATCACTAAAACTGAATGAGCTGTATTCCCAAATCTGATGACACCTTTTTTTATTATCACACCCAATTTCAAAAACTTTGAGGGTCCATAAAAAGAAAAGTGCTACCAATCTAGCCAAACGCTGAAATGGTTTTACTCAGTTCGGGTAGCACTATCGATTCCGCATAGTGCAGTTTGGTAGTTTTTTTGGCTGTTGCACAGTGTAATATAGCCTTTAAACTCTTTTTCGGCATGACTGTTTTATTAGTTTTTATTTTGTATTGTCAGTGACAGCTGTTCAGTCAGCTGTTCAGCAACGAAAGCAAATCAACTTGAAATCAGGGTCGTTCCGTTAATTGCTTTGCTTTTGCTTTCATGAAAGCAAATCATAAGCAAATCAACTTTCAGGAATACATACCACTAATAATAATCATAAACGTAACAAGAGTCGAAGCAAAAGAAAATTTATTTTTGAATATTCACGAAAAACCACATTTTTATACTCTGTACCAAAGGTACATAGAGTATATTAAGTTGTGCAAAAGTATGTAACAGGCAGAAGGAGTAATTTCCGACCATATAAGGGATATATATTCTTGATCAGCATCAACAGCCGAGTCGATACAGCCATGTCCGTGTGTCCGTCCGCCTGTCCGTCTGTCTGTCTGTCCGTATGAACAGACAGATCTCAGAGATGGTAAGAGATAGAGTTTTGACATGTTTGGGACAAATGCTTCTTATACTAGCAGGCAGATCAAGTTTATTATTAATTTTCGCCATACCCCCGCAATTTGGAAAAAACGTTAAACCTCCTACAGTTTTGAAGATAGACGATTCGCACCTTCTAAAGATAGTTAGTAATTAGCAAAATGTATCGATTTGCCAAAGAAATGATAAAGATTGGATGAGCGGGTTCCAAGTTATGAGCATATAAGGTGAGATCCCCTTTCCAAACAACACTAAGGGCCGTTTTCTCATGTTGCTGTTTTTGCAAATCTAGGTGGATTTCCTGCATTTCGTTGCATGTATGTGTAAGAAATCCACCTAGATTTGCAAAAACAGCAACATGAGAAAACGGCCCTAAAAAATAATTTCAGTAGAAGTGGGTCTTTTTGGCTGTAAGCTAGTGTGATCGCAGAAATCGGTCATAAAATGGCTACTTTATTCAAATTTTGGTGACACGAGAGCGTAAGTTAAAGTCGGCTCTAACCGACTTCGATATACCCGTTGCTCACGGAAACATATTTAATAGTGTTTTTGCGTTCCTGAGGGGTGAACATCCGAAAAGTATGCAAAATTTTTTTAAACCGGCTATATATTATCCGATCTTACTTTAAATTTCAGGGATTATAATATTAATTTAAGTTATAAATTTGAGCTCGATATCTTTAAAAATGTGGGAGTTATTTAACATTTTCTATTGTAGAGGCGGGGGTGGGCGTATCCAAAATTTGAAACAAACTGATCTGCGTGCAGTAAAAAGAGACTACATTTCAAGATTGGTACACTCAGAGAAAAAATAGAGCATTTCACTCTCATTATTCTCTCAAAGTTTGCGTTTCCTCACTCCCCTTGCCTATAGAACCACATTGAAAATGAATAATTCTTGATTCCAAAAGCGAAATTCTTGAAAGTTCAAGTGCGACTAATTTTTTTACAAGAGCGTTCGTACTTAAATTACACAGGCCAACAAAATGACCATCTTTGTGAGGTGCAACCCTGATGATCTAAAAATATGATAAGTTTATGTTCACTGAGTCCAAAACTGGTTTCGGTTTAGCTCCATCAGCTCTTCTTTTCAAGAAATGGCGGAAAAACGAAAAAGTTAATTTTTGGCACTCTAGGATTTATGGAGGCCACACTAGGCATAAATATCTGAGTTTATGAACTAGTTCCGATAAAGTACATATCCATGCATTTTTAAAAAATCATAGGGAAATCATAAGTTCAGCGGAAAGTGTCTAGTTTGGTCTTTAAAGAGAGACATTTTTCGATTTATAGCATTTTTATCAAAATAAATCATCCCGTTTAAGGAAGCGCGGTAATTGGATTAATATGTTTGCCATCTGAGCATATGCCCAAACAAATGATCTAATTTTGTGATTTTTATGGCATTTAAATAAGTTTATTTGGCAAAGATATGGCGTGTTCATGACGAAAATACATATTTAAATTTATAGAAGGAAAACTAGTTTTTCACTCTAAATCTGTATAGAAACTACTTGATTCGGCATAAATTGTTATATGTTTACATGTAGATGAGAAATTATTAAAATTTTTTTTTTTTTTTTTTTTTATTAGAGAAAAAAAAAAAAGGAATAATACAAAAATACAATATTTTTTTAAAAAGAAAAAAAAGGGCTTTACAGTGGGGGGGTTACCATTTGGGGTTTGAATTTTTTTTTTATATATATATGTGGTTTTTTTTGTTGTGTTTTTTGGTTTAATTTTTTTTTTTAAATTTTTTTTTTTATTAGAGCTAAGAGATTGGTTATTTTTGTTTTGTTGGTTACAAAAATTTATTTTTAAAAGGAAAGGATTTTTTTCGGTTTGCATAACTTTAAAACATGTTGACAGTGATTTGTCAGATGCTCAATAGTTAAGGTGGCTGAGTTACAAAAAATACATAAAGGTGGTGGATCTTTATTGAATAGGTATTCATGTGTGAACCTGGTGTGTCCGAGTCGGAATCTAGTGTATAGTATTGCTTCGTTTCGGTTTATTGTTACTGGTATTGCAAGTGGATTTCGGGTTGGGTTTATTGTTTTGTAGAAATGTGAGTAGGCGTTCCATGAGAGTAGAATGCTATCATTCGCTTTTGAATTGATAAGCTTTTTAATGTCCTTATTATTGGCTGTGTTGTGCAAAATGAGCGGTGATATGGTCGCTGCCTTTGCTGCTGTGTCGGCAAGCTCATTCCCTTTTATTCCGGTGTGACCTGGTACCCACATCAGTTTGAGTTTGTTGCGATGAGAAATGACAATGTCTCTTATTCTATTTATAGTTTTTTCTGAATGGTTTATATTCATTACCGCTTGTAGAGTTGATAGGGAATCTGTGCAAATGACATATTTGGCTTTTTTATTATCTTTTGCAAATTCAGCGGCGCAGAGGATGGCTGCTGCTTCAGCTGTAAATATTGAAGTGTAATAGGGTGTGATTGCAGATTTTATTATGAAGTTGTCCTCTGCGACAACGCTAAAACCAGTGGTGCTATTGGTCTTCGATGCATCTGTGAAGATGAATCTCCAACTGGAGTGGTCTTCTTTGATGCTGTAGAAAGCTGCCGCATATTGTTCATTCGAGGTTGCGTTTTTCTTGAGTTGAGTTAGTTGGAGCATAACAGAGTCGGCTTTTAGGTACCATGGTGGTAATTTTAATTTGTAGCTGCGCTGCAGGGTGAGGATGATGTCTAATTCGGTTGCCTTGTTCATGATTAACTGTACGCTAGACAGGATCTTGGTTTGACGTTTTCTTCTTTGCCGGTTTGTGAGCGTGTTGCGCAGTGAAGAGCCGTAGGTATTGTTTAACCTGTTGATTTGTGAGCCGATGGCACAGTCGAATCTGCTTTTGAGTTCAGGAAGCCCAGCTTCAGCAAGAAGATTGACGATAGGGGTGGTACGAAAGGCACCGAGTGAGATCCTTATGGCGGCGTGATATGGGGTTGCGAGTTTCTTTAAGTTGCTTTTGTTGGTTTTTCCATATATACATAGTCCGTAGTCAATTTTTGAGAGTATTATTGACTTTGTGATATTTATAAGAGAGTTAGTATTACATTTTAATTTCTTACTACTAAGACATTTAATAACGTTAAGCCTGTTATTAAGTGAACTTAAGACTGAAAGTATATGTGGATTCCAAGAGTATTTTTTTCGAGTTATTATGTGAATGTGAGAAGATTTTTTCAGTGGATATTTTGGTACCGCTGAAGTCGCACCACGTTTCAATATCGGAAAGTAAGGAATTAACTTTGCTATTGTAATCGTTGTTGGGTTTAAAAATTAAGCATAGGTCGTCTGCATACATTGTGTGCAAAAAGAATCTGTTGTTACTTACAATGGTGTTTAGTTGGTTAAATGCGATTAGGAAGAGGGTTACCGATAATGGCGATCCCTGAGGGATTCCATTATACAGTTTTACTTCTTTCGATAGCGTATTGTTAACATTAACTCTTATTCGTCTATTGGATAAATAACTGCGCACGTAACTAATTATTTTCGGCCCAATTTTCCATTTAATGAGTTGTTGTAGTATGCAGTGTATGCCTATTCTGTCGAAGGCTTTCTCCATGTCAATGGATAGGATCGAGACGTGATTTCGGGTAGACAGACTATTACAGATGTAGTGATCTAGTACCAGTAGAGAGTCAATGGTGCTTCTTTTCTCTTTATATGCGTATTGGTGTGGTGACAGTAAATTTTGTTGGGATAGATACCACATTAGTCTTCTGGATATTATTTTCTCAAGGACTTTGGATGTACATGATAGTAGTGATATTGGCCTGTAACCAGTTACGCTATTTTTTGGTTTGTGTGGTTTGTTAATTGGGATGATCGTTGCCATTTTCCATTGTTGGGGGATAGTACTGGTGTCGAAGATTTTATTATACAGCTCAGTAAGTTTTTTAATGCCTGCTGAAGGCAAGTGCTTTAAGAGTGCGTATGGAATATTGTCGAAACCTGGTGTATTACCTCGAAGGGTGTGAAGGCAGAAGTTTACTTCAACTGTTGTTATGGGAGACTCTATTAATTGGGCTTTGGGTTTTACTGTGTGAGTTAGGGAGATTTGCGCTAAACAATTAGATTTATGGTTTGTAAAGGTGTCTGAGAAGTTTGTGTCTTGCGAGTATGCGGACCATGCTTGAGCAAAGATGTTGGCCATACTTTCTGCGTCCGTCGTGCTGAATGAGTTTGTTGTTATTGAGTGTATGTGAGTGTTTTTACGTATACCAGTTATGGTATGGACTTTTTTCCATAATAGCTCCGAACTAGAACTAGGATTGATATCCTTGGTATAATCCACGAAGGCTGTTTTTTGGGCTATTTTTGCTTCCCGTTTGAATTTCGCGTTTGCTTTTTTGTAATTTAACATATTAAATGTGCTAGGGTTTCTTCTCAGTTCGTTAAGTCTAAGTATCTTATCTTTTTTTAAAGCTTCTAAGTCTTTGTTCCACCAGTATACTGGCATCTTTGATAGTTTGCGTGGTTTGGTAGTGGGAATGGATAGGTTTGCGCATTCTCTAACAGTTTTTTGTAATTTTGCTGCTGCATGGTTTGTGTCGTTTGAGATGTTAACGTTATGTATTTTTTCCGAAATTTTTCTTGAAATTTGTCCCATTTGGCTAAGTGTAATTTGTATTTGCTATTTCTTTTTGCATTGTTCGGTGGATTGTTAAAAAGGCTCATAAAGATGGGGAAATGGTCACTATCAAACAGATCGTTGGAGACTGTCCAAGTGGTATTTAGGTTGAGCGGTGGTGAACAAAATGTGAGATCCACATTTGTAAAGGTGTTGTGAGTTGTATAATGTGTGTGCGCCCCATTGTTCATGATTATTAGATTGCTGTTTTGTACAAATTTTGCGAGAATTTTTCCTCGTTTGTTGCTAGAACTTGAGCCCCACATTGTGTGCCATGAGTTAAAGTCTCCTAGCATCACAATTGGTTTATTGTAAGGTCTAATAAGTTCGTGAAGATCTTGATCCGAGAATTTTTCTGTGGGCCCAATGTACAGATTAAGGATAACAAATGGGATCTCTGATTGTATCTCAGCTGCGATTGCTAATATGTTGGAACTAGTTCTTACTACTTTGTGTTCTATATCTTTTGAAACTAGGAGAGCGATGCCTCTACTAGCTTTTGTGTGGCTGGGGTTTATGTCATTTTTTTGGTAAAGTTTATAATCTTTGGGAATTTGATAGGTGTTGTTATTGTCTGTAATGTGTGTTTCTTGTAATGCTAATATGTTTGGTTTGTGTCTTTTTATGAGAAGAGAGAGACTGTAGTACTTGTTGGCGTATCCGTTCATATTCCACTGTGTGATCTTAAGAGTCATTATAACAGACTAAGAGAGTTTTTGTTGATCGGTTTTTTTATATTGTTTTGTAGTCTCTTTCTTCTCTGAGTATAATTTAATCTTTCCTTCCCCGCATCGTCCGCAATGCACGTCTTCATTTATACGAAATAATTGCAGGTGATTGCGGGCGGTGGGGGAAAGAAGTTTTTAAGGGATTACAAATCTGTCTGATCAGTGATATCGTCTTCAATATCACCGTAGGCAGAGTGAATAGTTTCATTGATTTCGGTTAATTGCTTTCGTGTTGTATCAAAAAGTTTGGTTAAATCTGATTTTGTTGGTTTTGTTAGTATTTCTGATGTATTTTCGTTTGTAGGTTGTTGGTTGTTTTGTGTTTTGTTTATTAGTAAAGTCGATGGATTTTCGTTGTGTCTTGCAGTTTCGTTTTGGTTTGAGTTTTTGTTGTGTTCTGTGTTTGTGTTTCTAGCGTTGGGCTCAGCTGGAGCTGGAGCTGGTGTGTGGGGGGGAAGGGAGAGTTGGTAGAGGGAGATGAGGGAGGAGGAGTTGTGGGAGAGGATGATGCTTTAGCGACTGTTTCTGCATATGTTTGGTTTTGTTTTTGTTGAGTTTGTTTTTGGTGATATTTAGTTTTTGCTTCGTACATTGAGCATTTTTCTTTTGTTTTTATCGTGAGAATCTCACGCGCTTCTATATATTTCGGACAGTTTTTGTTGTTGGCTGCATGTTCACCGGCACAATTTGCACAAAGAGTGCGAGAGCAGTTATTCGGAATATGGGTGGGAAGATTACAGTTTTCGCATACTGGTACGTCTCGCTGGCAATATTTGGTTGTATGACCTATTAGTTGACATTTTTTACAACGCATGGGATTTGGTATATATTCTCTAACTCGGACATTATTCCATGAGATTTGTATTTTGGATGGTAGATTGTACAAGTCGAAGGTGACTTGTATAACACCACTTGGTACCTGCTTGCCATCTATTTGCTTTGCATACTTGAATATGTCTACTACACCTTGTGGCTTTAATTCTTCGATTATTTCTTTTTCGGTGACATCGTTTAAGTAAGGCGCAAACACCGTGCCTTTGCACAGATTTAGATTACTGTGATATTCTGTTTTTATTTTGCATATGCCATGCAGTTCGTTGGCTGATATAAACTTTTCTGCAATTGTGGAGTTTTCTACAAATAAGAGAAGGTTGCCGTCGCGGAGTGAGGTTATGTTGAGGACTTTGGTGCTTATTAGTTTTATTGCTCGATGTACTGCAAAGCATGAGTAGGATGAGAGCGGTTTTTTGGGATCTGTTGTGGACATAACTATGTATTTTGGGTTTGGTAGATTGGTTTCCGGTAGGTCAGGGAATGCTTCTATTAATGGAGATGGTTTTTTCCTTTTTGATTTGGGGCTATCGCTAAGCTCGGCAAAGCGATTTGCCCCTAGTCTATTGGCGCCCGGAGGCATAGTAGAGCACTTTTACTGTTTTTCTGTTGTTTTTGCTTTTTTCTTTTCTTTCGCGAGAGAGGAGTATAAGAAATCACTTAGGTTTTGAAGCTGATTAACTAAGACTGCGGGAGAGACGATGCACAACCGTTCGGTCCAAGAGTTAGTCGACG